>NC_061167.1:3308919-3323919 GCF_022113875.1 Hydra vulgaris | reverse complement strand
CATAATAATAATATTATTATTAGGTGCAATAAATACATTATTAATTTAAAATTACTAATTTAGTAAAATATACAGAATAATATCATATTATTTTATATAGAATAGCATATTAAATTAGCTAATTGATATGCTATTTGAAATATTCTAGTTAAAATGAATATTCAAATAATTCAAGAAATTGAACTCCAAAATCAAAATTGGCGAAAGGCTCATCGTTTTGTACTTAATGATTATTCAGATGTTGAATGTCGACAGAAAAATCGTTTACCGTCACGTAAAATATCTGAGATTGTTAACACTCTACAGCATGATCTGTCTTCAACAACTGGCCAAAACAATTCCATTTTACCAGAAATTAAAGTACTTGTATCTTTAAGGTTTCTAGCAACAGGAAGCTTTCAAATTCCAATAGGTAAGAATTTTATTATGTGTATATATTTATATATGTTATTGAAATGTATTTAAAAATACTTAAAAAAAGTAAACATGTTAGCTAATGCTTCACTTAATTGATATTAATCCAGTGTTTAGATTATAAATGTACGTTTTTTAAGAGACAAAAAGCAAACATGATTTTTTAAATTAACAAAACATATTAATTTTTTTAGAACAACTGCAATTTCACAAAACTATGTATTATTTTGTAAGGTTAAAAGTTAAGGTCACACATCTTGTACAAAATCAAAGTTTTTATCCAACAATTTTCCGTAAACATGAACAGTTCATAAATTCAATCATAAACTACATCTGACTGAAGTTATGAAAGTTTATTATTCTTTATTTTTAGGAGACACTTCTGAGATTAGCCAGGCCAGCATGAAAATCTTTTTTTAAACTTTAATAATGATATTTATGTCTGTGTTTTGGTGTGATGTCTACGTTTTGATTTGATGGCTATCTTTGGTTTAGCTGTCTATAAGTTTATATGGAGTTGTATAAATTAACTTTTTTTTTTTTTGAAAAGATGTTAAATTAATCAACAAATATAAAATTAAAACAAAATTCAATTTATTAAAACTATAATATTGATTTGATTATTCTATGATGCTGTTAATGTGCGAAGGCTATGCTATTTACTTCAGAATTTTTTTTGTTTCATGTTTCATTTTTTGCCGTTCAAACATTAGATTTTAGCTAATGATGTGCATTTTTAACTATTATTAGGTAATAAATAAAATTTATAATCAATTTATTAGATAACATGAATCAAATAATGTACATTTATTAATTATTTGGGATTGCTGAAGCGATCTCTTTTAGAGAATTAGCAATCTCTTCGGATGACTCCGCGAGACTTTTTGTTGACTCTGCAATGCATTTTAAGGTGTCGCTAATACTTTCCAAAAAAAGTTGATCAGTTAGAATAGTTGGCTTAAGAGCAGACGCTATTTGCTGTCCAGTTTCAATAATTTGTTGACCAAGCTTGGACATGTTTATCATATAGTTATCTACATTTGATGGTGATAACTTTCGTTTTTTAGAGGAATTTAGTGACTGTTTACACTCGATATTCTAAAATTAAATTTCAATTTGATGTTAAGAAATAAAACAATTTTAAACATCAATAGTATTTTATTTATTTTATTTACTTTTGTTGTTAAACAAAAATAAATTAAAGGGAGTTATGCACCTCTTTTGTAAAAATTAGCTCAACAGACGTTTTGTCTTGTATTGTCGAAAACGTAGGAGAACCAGTTGATGCAGTGAAACTTTGCAATTGTTTGGTAATTAAGGATGTATTGTGCAACAATGGTGTCACTGAAAATGTTAGAGGGTAATGTACTAGGCGAATTGTAGGATTCTTGAAAATCAGATGAAACTATTCTCTTAAATAATAACGATCTACAATCTACATCTATATAATCTACATTATCATCATCAGAATGAATCTACATCATATAAATAATTTTGTATCAACTTATAATTTTCTATAATTCAATATGAGTACTGATTACTGCCAAAAATTGAAAAGAACACTAGAGATCAAAATTCAAATAACATATTTTTTGGGAAAATAATATAAAAATACTTTTTTGGATTCTTTTGAACTAGATTTTTTTGCACTATATTCTCTTTGTAAATCTCATTATCGTTGCAATGTGACGACGGCATATTGTTGCTAAATTATACAAATTATTTGTATATATATATATATATATATATATATATATATATATATATATATATATATATATATATATATATATATATATATACACACACACTACTCTTTTGTGTAAAGTTACACTGCGCTATCCCTTAATAGCCAGTTAACGAAAGTACACTCTACTAGCTATATTAGGGAAAAACTTTAATGAATGGGAAGGTCTTCAAGAAATACTTTTTTTGAGTTGATAAAGTTGTTTAACTTATAAATTGAAAACTGTTTGATAACCATTAACTCTTGCCCTATGATGTACTAAAACAAAAAAAAAACAGCTCTGCATATGCATATTCGTAAAAAGAGCACTTTATTGGACCAGGGCATTTGTCCCATTCATTATGAACAACTCATTGAACTGGACAAAAAAGTTATTGAATGGGACAAATATAAAAGACTGAAACATGATAAAAGCTCAGTAGTAAGTTTCAAGTAAGTTAAGGAGTAAAGGTTGTTTTTACCACTAGGGATGCCAAAAAGGGTATAGATATGGTATGCATGTATTCAATAGGAGTGCCATAATATATTTTTATATTACAGAGACCTAAATATGTCCACATATTGACAAACTTAACAAAATTAAATTTAATAGAATAATTACTTAATGAATTTCATTTAAAATAGAATATATAATTTTTTTAAATAAAACAAAATAGTGTAGTAAAGGATATATTTCCGTTAATATAAGGTAATTATTAGGATATTAGTTATCTAATTTGCTTTAAAAAACAACAAAGCAACTTATTAGTTATAAAAAATTTAAACATTGCTTTTGCGAAATATTAAGTAGTAAAATTTTAGTATATTAAAGAAAGTGTAGAAGATATTAACATTTAACTTCACATAACTCGCACTCGTAGTAACGCTTCTTGCTGTTGCTATTACAAATATACACATATCCACCATTGACAAGTGAAACACTGAATCCTACCAGGCCCAACAAAATTTTTCCAGTTGCATTTGCATATTTTGCAAATATTTTGTTGTTGTTTGTTGATGGGCGCATTTTTAACAGATGACACAATTAAAAAGTTTACAGTGTTTTTGGTTTCTTTTACTTCTCTGAAGTCATTTTTCTTTTTAATGTTATTTTTACCAGTTTCAACATTTTTCCTTTCATTTACTGTCTTTTTTAGAGATTTAGTTAATATAGTACTTTTACATTGTTGTCTTCTTTTTCTAGAATCTTTACTCGAAGGTGCTTTAGGGTATGGACAAATGGTTTCCGGACTAACTATTTTGACTGACGATTCCGAACAATCAGTTTGATTGTTTTTTTTTGTTTAAATGATGATTATCTGGTTTTTGAATTTCTAACTGTTTGACTGAAAGAAGTCTGTCACTAACACTTGATGGTATGAAATCGCTTTCCCCAAATATTTGTCTATTGAGCGAGTAGATCCCACATTTTTAAAACCCACTGCAAACATTTTTTATTGTGAATGACATATTATATGCTGTGCACGCTAGTTGAGGCAAATTTTAAATGTTCATAATCCTTCCTGGATTGGAAGCCAACTATTCATTCTGAACCAATCTAAAATAAGATTTAAAAGGTCCAAATACTAAAACATCTAATAACTGTAATCTATGAGTGCAATGTGACGGAAATGTTACCAAAATCAAAGAATTATTTTTTGCAAATCTTACTAATTCAAATAAAATGTGGCTTTCATGGTTGTCCAATAATAACAGCACTGGATGATCTGCAGATAACTTAGTATGAGAAACAAAGTGTTTTATTGCAAATAAAAAGTTGTCACTTGTCATCCAACCACTTTTGCTACACAGCCCTTAGCTTTCTACTGGTGCTCCATTTAACATTAAATCCTTGTAGTTTACTCTCGGAAATATAAATACAGGTGGAACTGTATTGCCCATATCATTCACAAAAGCTAACACTGTCACCAACAACCCTCTTTCTGCTGTAACAGCTTGACAAACTTGCTTAGTTCCACGTGTTGAACTTAGCAAGTTTGAATTTTTGGAGGGTCTGTAACTGTTAATAACCCTGTCTCATCTGCATTAAAAATACATTCAGGTTTGAACTTATATTTAAATTAAACTTCTAACAAATTATCAAAAAACATGGATACAGCATGTTCATTGAAGGCAGTTTCACGAGCAAGGCTAACTTTTTCTGGTTTTCCTAGAGATAAATTTTAATTGCGCATCAAAAAACTGTCTATTTATTGCTTTCCTGCCATTTTATTTAGGTGCCATGAATCAGGTATATTTTTTAAATTCAATGCAACACTATACTTAAAAGCTAACTGCCTAGTTTGTAGTTTAGTTAAACCATAACACATATTTGAGCAGATATGCAAATAATCTGCAAGAGCACTTTCATATGAAGCCTGAAAAATTTTTTTATTTCCTATATTTGCAATGTATTTAAAATTTTCTGGCACCTCTAAAGATGTTGCTATTTTTACAGCTCTATCTACTGTAGATTTTAATAAATTATACTTTTTAGCTGGATCTCGAATTGACATACCCTTAAGAACGCTTTTAACAGCATCTTCAACATGTAAAGAATTTTTTTCGAATTAATTTTGTGTTTGGTTTCATCTAAAATAATTCATAATATTTATAAAATCAAATCAATGCAAAGGTCATAGGATATTTATCTTATATGATCAAACTATGTACACATTTGTGTACATAGTTTGTGTACATTTGTGTAGTGTGTATAAATACAATTACAAACACAAAACTAAAACCAAAAGTAAACCAATTCCTTAAATATATAAATGTATATAAGTATAATAAATTGCTACTTAATAAACAAATAAATTGCACTTAATAAACATTTATATATAACAAATAACTGAAAACAAATATAACAGCTAACTGAAAACTAGATGTTATACAGTAATCAATACGGGTTTAAAAAGAACCATCCCACTGACCATACAATAATAAAATTAGTTAAGCATGTATCTAACGAATTTGATAGTGATTGCTCTACTTTGGGGTTTTTTATTGATTTTCCAAAGCTTTCAACATAGAAGATCATGAAACACTATTAAAAAAACTAGAACTGTACCCTGCAAACACGGACGTAAAAAGACGGCTTTTAAACGTTTTATACACGTTTTGGACGTCTTTTGAACGTCTTTTGTACGTCTTTTGAACGTTCAGAAGACGTCTTTTTTTAGTCCGGTGTTTACTGGGTATGGTGTTAAAAATAAAATATTACATTGGTTTAAATCATAGGAGAGAGTGGGATATTGGCGAACGCCCAAGTGGGAATGCGAATTAAAGACACCAGTTTTACGAAATTGATCATATTTATTGCTTATTAACCTCTCAAATACAATTTTTATAAATCTTGTTATAAAATAAAAATTTATGGCATATATTTATGGCAAAAATATAACAAATTGTATTTAGAATTACCCTACGTACGTGGGGTAATTCCGAACACATTAGGGGCAATGGCAAACACTGTTGTGTAATAACGAACAATTTGCTAACTGTAATAACGAGGTCTAAAAATTATATTATGCAACAACAACAACAAAAAAAGAGTGGCTTTATTTCCATAGAAGCTACAACAGAATATTACACAATAAAAAATTATCAGAAAAAGTTAATATCAAATTACAGTAAACAACATTGGCAGCTTCATTACACTACTGCACCTCTGGAACTGAGCATGGGATGTCTTCTCAGCAGGTAAAAAAAAATTGTCAATTTTTTTTTCTACAATGCTGTTTTGCCCATGTTCGGAGTTACCCCGCGTTCGCTATTACTCTTCTCTCCCCTACTAAACTAACAGTAAGCAATTCATACTGAAAGAATCAAAAGATTAAAAAAACTTAATAACATGTAGGGAATCTCAAGGTTCTGTTTTAGGACCATTAATGTTTTTAATTCATATAAATGACTTATATTTATCTGACTATTTTATTCTTTCAATGAATTATTTTATACGACTCTAATTTATTTTCTTCTCACAAAGATAGTAATACTCCTTTTAAAATATTTAATAAAGAGCTAGATAAGATAAACGAGTGGTTTATTAGTAACCAACATTCATTAAATATAATGAAAATTAAATTTATCTTTTTCGATAAAACTAGTAAATCCAATAATATTCCTGTTAAATTACCTAATCATTTAATCAATAACATAATAATTAAAAGGGAATCGACACCCAACTTCCTAGGAGCGATTTTTATGATGAAAAATTGTCATGGAAATTTCATATTAAATATATTGAAAGTAAGATATTTAAAAGTATTTCCATGTTATGTAAAGCAAAACATTTTCTTAATAATGCATCAATAAAAAAAATATTTTTTTTGTTGATATACAGTTATCTTCTTTACTGTAACAATACCTGGGATAGTATAAATCACACAACACTAAAAAAACTTATAGTAAACAAAAACATTCTTGCAGGATAATATATGGGGCAAACAGAAATGCATATTGCGAGCCTCTCTTGCGTGAACTTGGAGCTTTGAATATTTATAAACTTTACATTCATCAAGTGGGTGTCCTATGATTTAACCAAACCCCTAATTTCAATTTAGAACCGAATATAAGAAACTTATTACACAACCGAAAATATTCACGAAATTAATTAGTAAAATATAAGTTTAATGCGCTTACTGTTTTGAATACAGTCTTACATAATAAATTGAAAAATAGCATTGCTTGTTTTCGAAAACATCTCGTAGTTGGTGTAATAATAACAACAGAATGGAGTATCAAAAAGTAGAAGGCGAAAGGAGAAATTCATTCCTCTACATAGCTGGGAATAATTGCTATGTAAAAAATAAGAATCACATCGGTTACATTTATTTAAAGTACAAAAACTATCAACTGTGTGTTGGAACTGCAAAAATACGCGAAGGAATTGATTTACTTGAGACAATGCAAGGCTACTCTTGTGATTCCAAAACAGTAGATTTTAGCCATTTGGAAGCGATAGAAAGAATGAGACTCAAAGCTGCAACTACACAAATTCCGTTAAGCCAGATTTACATAGAAATCATCCGAGACTGTCCTGAAAATGTTAAAAATTCTTTATCCTTTTTAAAATATGAACAGACACTTCGTGGTGCAAAAAAAACTCAGTGCAGTGCAAATCCCAATAGCATAGAAGAAGCAGTATTGGCAATATCTGAGCCAAATCCATTTACCAACATTCTGAAAGGAATCGTCAGATTTGAAGACCAGTTGGCCATACTATTTTGTTCATCAGCGCTACAACAAATACTCTCAGGTAGCACAGTAATTTAGCTCAAAATTGATGACTTTTTGTAAACTATATTTAGAAAAATTAAGGAACTTTCAAGTGACTTTCAACCACGAATTTCTATGGCTGACTGTGAAGCAGTAATAGGCAGTGCCTTGAAGGTTGTCTTCCCTGAAATAAGATTGACTGGTTGCCGATTTCATTACGGCCAGGCAATTTTAAGAAAAATCAAAGCTGTTGGTCTTCAATCTGAGTATATCAAGAACCCTGCAGTTAAGAGGTGGGGCCGGAAATTTGTTGTCATGTGGTTCTTGCCTTGTGTTCTCATCAGAGCAAAAGTAGATTTACTCAAAACAGAGGTGAGTCGATTTGCAAACTTTGAAACTCGTAAAAAAAAAAGAGAAAGTTTGTGTATTACTTTTAGAAGTATTGGATGACAACACAAACCCCAGCTTTTTTTCTGTGCATGGACAATTCAGAACCAACAATGTCTCGGAATCACTGCATTCAAAAATGAATAGATGCATGGCTGCTCACCCTAGCTTCTGGAGGTTTCTGGACGATATTTTTCATCAGGTATTGCCATAACTAAATGAATATTGTAAATAATAAATTCGGTTGATTAAACTCATAATAAAGTAACTTGATTTATTTTGTAATCCCTTAAGGCATTAGGGTCTCTTCTGATAGATGAAAATCATCATGTAAATTAGCTATCATAATTTCACAATCGCACTACTTAAATTTGTATCAAGAAATATTTAACATATCAAATCATTTGTTCATATAGCTTTCTACTTTAATGATATCACATCATGATACTCACATCAGTGGGGGGTAGAGAACAAGAGCAGGTAAATAAAAACTTCAAAACTTGGATTACATTACTATTATACTACAGTAAGTTAATGTTTTCGGACGAAAACATAAAATTTCTAGCATAACTTTTATTTTATAAGATATCTTTAAAATGCTTTTATCTAATTTCATTTTTGAAATTTAATTTTAGGACGAAAATCCACAAGAGAATGTTTAGAATCATCAGCAAGAGACCAGGCCCATGGAGACATTGTGCAAGATATGTCTTCCACTTCCTTTAGAAGTTGTTGTTCTGCAGTGTAGACACTTTTGTATGTGTCTTCAGTGTTCAGATAACCTTGCAAATGACGGAAACAAAAGATGTCCAATTTATCGTTCAAAAATTGAAAACTTTTTAAATGTTTTTGTGTCTTAATTGAAGGAATTGTTTGATTATTTCCAGTGGAGTAGCCAAGAATTTTGAAAATTTCAAAAGTTACTTTATTATTAAATAGACGGATAAATAGGTTTATTTTATATTGTTGTATGTACGTTAATATCCTCCGAACTCTAAATAGAGAGTTTTTGCTATACTTGGATACATTTAAAAAATACTCAACTGTATTTCTTCCAATTTTATAAAGTCTTTGCATTTTAAGTCTCTATTTCTTAGAGTTCTAGACCATGCGTTAGCGTTGGAACTGCTGAAGATTTATATAATTGGATAATTAATGATGGATGTGCAAATCGGATACCAAATTGAATAAGAGTTTGCACAGTTGTTTGGAAATTTGATACCCTACTGGTAATATTTGATTTATTTAGTGAGACTAAATTGGATATTTCTGTATCCCACATGTAGCCCAGATGATTAAGTTTTTATTTGGTATTGTTTAATGGTTTTTAGGGTTATCTTGCAATTAGTTACTAGCCGCTTTTCGGAAAGCAAAACTTCCATTCTGACAGCATTGAGTTTAATGCTATTTAAGTTATTGTAATTGTTACACGTTGTTATAAACCTTTTAAGATCAGATAGAGTAGAGTTAAGTAGAATAAATGAATTTAATTACAAAAAAACCATTAAGTTGCAGTTTCATTTTTTTGTGCACGAACTTCTATAATTTTTTTAAAATTCGAGTAGCAATTATTGTTTTATACACTTACATCGGAGGTCTGGTCAATAAAAAAAACCATTTGCTTAAACTCAGCATTTTTGGAGTAATTGCATAGCTTTACCTAAGTAAGTAAGTTTAGCAAATTTGCCCAAGTTTTTATTCACGTAAAGTCACGTAAAACAGCTTGTTTACATCAAAAACGCCAAATAATTGTTTAGCTTTACAATAATAAAAATCTAACCAAATTTGGTCATGTTTTATTCACGTAAAGCTGACCAATTACTAAGTAAAGGCAATGTTTTTTTTTTATTCACTTGGCTTATGAACATAATATTTTTTAATTTTTCGAAATAAAATTCTTTATTTTTTTTCTGTTAAAAAAACTAACACCGTATCTGAACTAAAACAGGAATCCGTCAAAAAAATATTGATAATGGCACAAAATTCCCACTAAATGTTCCCACTGTGGCGTAGCTAGGATTTCGGGCGCCCGAAGCAATGCTCAAAATAGACGCCCCCTGAAGCAGACATGTAAACTAAAAAAAAAACACCTAATGTTTCCAAGTTAATGACAATTTTAATTTTTTAAAAATGCAAAAGCTAATCATAATGCATACTCTATTTAACTCATGTTTCCAGTTACGTATCCATTATTGTTCGTGTAAATTAGTCTTTGAAAGTGACAAATATAAATAAAAAATTTTGACCTTTATAAATAAAAGTTATTCCTGCAGCCAACTAGCCCCGGTCTCCCCTACTGTCTATAAAGTTAAATGTGTTGATTTAAATTAGTTTTAGTGTTAACAAAAACTATCTTTTGAAAATCAATTTGAAATCAGTTTTTTAAAATTTGAACAAAATACCACATGAATAAACTTTTTACTTAAATGAGTCCTAAACCATCAAAGAAGCCCCTATTACCAGAACTTTATTTAGTGACTTCTTATTACCTTTGGATAAGTGCATATTCTCTGATGAGCTATTCTCTGATTTATCAATTGAAGAACTTGAAAAGGCGTTGAAATCTATTTAAAAAAAAAAAAATTATATAGACCAGACAAAATAAATGGAAACGTGATTATAGATTGCTTTGACCAACTAAAAGATGTTCTTTTCAAAGTTTTCAATGCCTCAATTAAACAAGGAATTTTTTCAGAACAATTAAAAACTGTCAAAGTTATATCTATCTATAAAGAGGGTGAACAATCCCGAATAACTAATTATCACCCAATCTCTGTGCTCTCTGCATTCTCAAAAATCCAGTTTAAAATTCAGTAGCACATAGTTCTCATAAGAATTATGTGCAACAGAAAATATAAAAACACCTTGACAAAAATAACTTACTCTATGTAAATTAATTTGGTTTTAAAAAGAATAGCTCAACAGAGCATGCAATTATCTAAGATGAAATTTCAAATTCTTTTGAACTATCAAAATATACATTAGGTATTTTTATCGACAGCCTACGATACGGTTGACCATCACTTCCTACTCGAAAAACTGAAATACTATGGAGTAAATAAGCAAGTGTTAAAGTGGTTCAGAAGTTACATAACAAACAGAAAACAATTTGTTGTTGGTATTGACAACTATCACAACAATTTTTTAAGTATGACCTGTGGAGTTCCACAAAGTTCAATTCTCGGACCCCTCCTTTTTTACCCTGACGATCTAAATAAAGTAACTAATCTGATGAGTATCATATTCGCTGATGATAGTAATTTATTCATCTCTAAAAGTGACATTAGCGAACTTTTTGCCACCGTAAATAAAGAACTTAAACTTTTATCCCACTGGTTTAAATCCAATAAATTAACATTAAATACTGCCAAAACCAAATGGACTCTCTTTCATTCGTTTAGGTAAAAAACTTTTCAAAATCAAAAATTCCTCAAATCTTAATTGATGAAATTGAAATAAAAAGAGACTCCTTTATTAAATTCTTAGGTGTTTCAAATTAATATGTTAAATCAACATAGTTAATATGTTGATTCAAATTAATTTTCTCATCTCGATGAGAACATTAATTTGAATCAACATATTAATAATGTATGCACTAAAGTCTCTATAAACATTGGAGTTTTATACAAAGCTCGAACTTATCTTAATAAGAAAAACTTAAGACAACTTTATTTCTTATTTATTCCCTGCTACATAAACTACGCTAATATTGCCTGGGAAAGTACTGAAAAAAGTAAATTGCATCGTCTTTATTGCAGCCAGAAACTAGCAATTCGCATAATTAACCTTGCTGATCGTTTTTCTCATTGTAAATCTTATTTTATTGAAATTAAGATTTTAACTATATTTGAAATCAACGTTATGAAAATTTTATCCTTTTTTAATATGCAGAAAAGCCATCTATCTCCGTCAGTCTTTAAAGATCGTTTCAGTTAAAACCCCAGCAACAAATATTCTTTTTAAAAAAAATTTTTAACGAACCTTCTTGTCAAACCAATTTAAATTAGTTTTGTCTAGCCTATCGTGCACCGCACCTCTGGAATAAACTTGTTTTACCAAATGTCAACCAAATTCTTTTTGTCTTTTTAAAAACAAAATTAAAAATCTAATTTTTTCCCTCGATATCATTTTAGAGTACTACTAATTAATTTATCTATTATATAACTTTATCTTATTTTTATTATTTTTCTCTAAAGTTTTGTTGTTTACAACTATTTATATCGTTTTTACATATATATATACATATATATATATATATATATATATATATATATATATATATATATATATATATATATATATATATATATATATATATATATATATATATATATATATGTTGCTTATATTGTTTAAAGTTTTGCTTATATAAAAAATTTTTTATATATATTCTACTTTATTGTAACGTTTACTTTACAAGGTATTCGTAAATTAATTTGTTTGTTAATGTTTTTAAGGTTCCGATGCACAGTGGGTCAGAAGCCGGCAAAACCATACAAAAAAGTTTTTTAATTTTGAAATTTTGAAAAAGGCAAACTTTGCTCAATATATTAATAAGCCAGAAATTATATTTTATTAAAAAATAATTTTTCAATAAAACGCCATATTTGTTGTTTAAATATTTCCTTAAATACTTTTTATCAATAACAACAAAAAAGTGTGAAAATTTTATTTTTTTACATCTTTTGAAAACTTTTTTTTATTATTTTAAAGAAGTTTTAGTTTATTTTTTAACTTATAAATGACTTATATAGTATTATGTTAATATTTATATCACATAAAAAGAATATTTTTTGCATTTTATATAAATATTTCCATCAATGCAAACATCAATAACTTTGAGTTATAAGTTGTTTTTTTTTTTAATATCATTTAAAACCATCGGATCAACCTGTATCAACCGCCTAAAATGATATATAATTGAATACCAATATGATATTGATCTTGTGGTATAAAAATTGGCTGCCTATAGCTGCCTAAACGAATACACTTTTAAATTTAATTAACTACGTCCACGTTTCTTGTTAAGGCGTTTTTGATCGATAACAAAAAATTTAAGATTTAAAATTTAAAAACTGCAGTTTGACTTTATAATAATTTTTATTAAAAACATAAGTTTAAAATTAAATATTTTTGTATTTTTTAATTGCTTTCCAGTATTTTCCTCGTATTTTCTCAATTAACTTTTAGATCGCATTGAAACCATTATTCCTAATTTTTTATGCTACCGTTTTAAAGTAATAAAAAACTCAGAGACTTTGATAAAATACGAATTAAATACTTCTACGTAGTACAAGTTTGGGACATAATATTTATTATTTATTTTATAATTTCCGAAAACAATAAAATTATATGTAATCGATAAAAAACACGATAACAACCAATGAGAAATAAAGGAAAGGAACTGAGTTTCATAGTTACTGCTCGTAAAAAAATTACTTTATTAAAAACATTTTAAATTACTTTCTTTCAAATTAAAAGTATTTTATTGAACAGACAATCTCTTAAAAATGGATAGGAGATGTCTTATGAATTATATAATGGAAAATAATTTACTACAAAATCATGATTTACATGCAAAGATTTTGAGTTTTATTTTCCAAAGCAATTTTGAAGAATCTAATGATAACTTGTCAATTATTTCAAAATTTATTTACCAAGCTAAAAACAAGTGGAAAAAAATTGAATAGAACAAGTGCAGTATTTAAAAAAAGATTTAAAGTTTGGTTAAACCAAACTATATTTGACTGTGAAAAAAAAAAAAAAAAAAAATCGAAACGAAAACCTGTGGTATGTTTGCTTTAACTATTTGTAAATTTATTATAATGTGTATAATTTATTTGTATTATTATTACGACGATTTAATAATTGATAAAATAATATTATACTTTAAGGTGGACGCCCTTCGATTTTGTTTGAAGATGCATCTGTGAGAACTAAAGATCACATAATTAAAGAGCTTTTGAGTAAATATAATTTAAACGAACTTTTATATGCAGCAAGTAAAAGTTTGAAAAAAAATAAAAGGTTTATAGAAGCAAAAGTGGTTAAAAAAATATACAACAAAGAATTATTGACAGAAACACTTACTTCAGAACGATCATTAGCGCTAGTCTTAAATGCTAATTTATCCAATGAAACTTATCAGCATTTAAGAAACAATCCTCTTCCATTCAGCTCTCTATACCCATCCTATCATATTGTAAAAGAGGCAAAAAATAAATGCTACCCTGAAAACATTAAGGTCAGTGACTACTCTGCAGAGGTTCCATTACAAGCTCTTCTTTTTCATACTGCATCAAGAATATGTTCAGCTTATAGTGTTGTGCTAAATTCACCTGTACTTAAAGATTTTACTAAACTATTTATAATATACAAAGCTGGTTTTGATGGTGCAACAGGACAATCTGTTTATAAACAACTGTCAGATGTTTCTAGTGAACTTCATACAGATGAATCACTTTTCATAACTTGCTTGGTTCCTCTAGAACTATATTGTTTCAAAGATGACAAAAAAACAGGTTGTTTGGAGAAATCCGAAACCATCGTCAACTAATTACTGCAGACCTCTGAGATTTAAATATAGAAAAGAATCAAATGAAGTAATTCTTGCAGAATATGAGTCAACTATGGCTTCTATTAAAGAGATAACATTATCTGTTGTACCTGTTTTATTGGAGGACGGTACAACAAATAGAAATACAACATATTGTAAATTTAACAATGATAGATTTACAATATGTTATATATTTTTTCCATATATTTACAATATATGGAAATAAGAGTTTGAAAAAATTCAAACTATTATTTCCACAGCAACCAACTCATACCAATGCTGTTCAGTGTGTGGTGCATCTCCAATCGAAATGAAAAATTTATCTTTAGTTGTTCAAAAAAAAACTTTAGAAGGCAATATAAAACATGGCGTTTTAACTTTGCATGCTCGGATAAGGTTTTTAGAATGTATGCTCCATATCTCTTATAAGATGCCGATTATGAAGTGGCAGGCTAGAAATCAAGACAAAAAAAATATTGTTAAACTGAGAAAGCTTGAAGTCTGTGCTGAATTTTGAACAAGGATGGGTCTTGTCATAGACCAACCGAGAATAGGTGGGGCAGGTACATCAAACGATGGCAACACAGCAAGGCGATTTTTTCAGCAATACGATGTCTCAGCTAGTATAATGAACATCGATGTAGATCTTATGAAAAGGCTTCATATTATTCTGGCAAAAATATCAAATGGTTATGAA
>NC_061167.1:3291419-3306419 GCF_022113875.1 Hydra vulgaris | reverse complement strand
TTTCCCATATGGGTCCCGTTTGCAAACCCAAATGGGCCCCTTACGGTTTTAAAGTACGTGTTTTTAGAAGCAATACAGTATAGCCAAAACGTTAAAGCCAATAAATACAAATTAGATAAAGTAACCCAGTGGGCGTAAGAGCGTTTTGCGAAAGTTTTTTGATGGTCCCGTAAAATCGTTTTTTATTGGTTTTTAAATGTCGGTTTGAAACGGTGACTGGACGTTTTTTTAAAAACGTTTTGTGAACGATTTTTAAGGATCTTACAATAACGTTTTTTGTTGGTTTTTTGAATGTACATATGAAGTGGTGAACGGACGTTAAAACAATTTCATCCAAAACATTATTAACTGAAGCTAAAATTGAATTCCAACTTATATGTTTGGATTGGCTTAAAACTTAAAAAAGACTTTAACAAATTATAGATTATATTTAGTTTAATCACTTTTTAATTTATTTAGGAAAATTTTATACATAAATGTAACACAAACTCTCAGTGTTATTTGTTAATTCAACTATAATGAATGTTTATCAATTAAATGTCTATCAATTTTTTTTTTTTTTAATGTGTATATTTGTCGTTAGTTAAAAAAAAAAAAAGAAATTACAATTAAATAAAAACATGGCAGCAACAAGAAGAAGACAAAATGTCTTATTGCCGATCCTCGTTACATTGGTGTTTTGTAAATGTTTTAAATATTTACATACAAAATAATATAAAATATTATTAAAAACTTAGTTTTCACTATTATAGTGAAAACTAAGTTTTTAATAATATTTTGTATTATTGAAAACTTAGTTTATAATAATATAATAATATATTGTAAGTGTTGGGAATAGAGACCACAAGTAATCTGTAGTTCGATCTATATATGATTTGCAGTTTTTGATTTACCTACAACTACAATCTAGAAAAATTGTTTTCCTTTGTGGCATTCGTTCTTGCAAACTAAATATCACTTTTTTACAAAAATATGATTTTTGACGTCTAAGTTTTATTAATAAAAAGTTCTTATTAAAAAGCGCTCACATATCAAACTTTACATTTTAAAACAGATGAGCTATTTCTGATTAATCAAAATGCATTAATTTTAAAAAAAATTTTGAGTTTTGTAGGTAATTGCACTTTTTAAAAAAAGTAGATAGAAAAGCGAAATTTTCGAAAAAACGTCGGTCTACTTTCAGAAATTATTAAGAAAAAAGACGCTTAAAATTATAGCTCACATAGGTTTTTGTTTACTCACGGCGCGTCAGATCTATAACAAAAGGTTAAACGTCCATCTATTAAAATACGTCCTTGAAGAAATGTAGTAAAAGAGTTAGAGAAATGTAGAACATAATTAAAATAATTATTTGATTCAATTAATTAAATTATTTTCAAAATATGTATTTGAAATCTAATTTATCGAAGTCTATGTTTGGTAAATGCCAATTTAAATCAGCCTTAAAATTTTCCATTATGGCTTAATGGAAAATTTTAACTGCATAATTTATACAGTTTAAGACGAATTTTAGTTTATCATTAAAAATGCAAAGAAACGTTTTCAAAACTATAGGTCCACGATATTGAATTTGGTAAGAACTTATTTTAAGATGGTTAATAGGAATAAGAAAGTTATTTTCTGAAAATTTACTAGGATATTTATGAGAACTTTCATTAAAGTAAGATTGAAATGTAACTGGCGATAAACCACGCTTTGCTTTAAACATAAATAGCATAATTTTGATGCGTGTCACATGATAGAACCGAAAATATTTATCCTCGAAAATATCACCGAAATATTTCACAACCGAACATTTTAGAACCGAAAAGTATACTTTCATTGCAGGATTGAATGACAAAATTCTTTCTTGCGCCGAAAGTTTTTAAACCGAATTTTACAACCGAAAAAATTTGGATCGAATTACAAAACCTTTTCTTGCGCCGAAAATTTTAGAACCGAATTTTACAACCGAAAAAATTTGGATCGAACTAAAAAACCTTTTGTTTTTTTAATTTATTATTATTTTTTTTTTTAGTTTACAAAGTTAGTCGTTTTACAATAAAATAAACAATTAAAATTTCTTTAATATATATATATATATATATATATATATATATATATATATATATATATATAATATATATATATATATATATATATATATATATATATATATATATATATATATATATATATATATATATATATATAAACGAAACGAACTATACTACCACAGCAAATAGTTCAGGAGTCTGGAGTCATAGCATGCCATGACATGAGCAATCAGCTGACAGGTGACAGCACACAGGCAGAATTTCGTTGAAAAATTTCGTGCCATTTTGCAGCGGACAAAACAAGTGCAACTTTTTTGGTTTGTTTCATTTTCTTAAGTCTGGTCCGTGTCAACGTCATGGAAGTTTTTTAATAATTAAAGGAAGTATCCAGACGTTGTGTTCCACAGAGCATTATTGTATCATCACAAAGTAAATGTAACACGAGAAGCCTTGAGAAGCGTGACTATTTATTTTTATTATTTTTATGACTTTATGAAGTGAAAAAATGGCTCCCGACAGTCTTGGATTGGAACTAAGAAAGAAAATTAATAGCGATTACGTAATCGGAATGTCACAACAAAGTATTTGTGATAAGCATCGCGTGAAAAAATGGACCATTTCAAGACTATATTCCAAATATCGTTCTACGGGGAAGTTGGCAGCAGATAACAAAGGTGGAAGACCGCGTTCAACCACTTTTAGAGAGGATTCTATGATCGTCAGATCCGTCAAGAAGGATTCCTGGACATCATCAGTTGAGATACAAAAGCAATTAGAGCTGCCTGTATCGGACAAAACAATCAGACAACGTGCTGTTTAAGCCGGATTGTTTTCTCGACGCCCTGCAAAGAAACCGCTAATTTCACTAAAGAACCAGAAGAAAAGACTCCTGTTTACTACATCTCATATTGACTGGAATGTGCAGAACTGTCCTGTTTAGTCATGAATTGAAGTTCCACATCATTAGGAGCAATGGCATTTGCCATGTAAGTCGACCGGCCGGAAAACGCCTCGATTTACATTACTGCCATACTGCCGTGAAGCATGGTGGAGGCAATGTAATAGTCTAGGGTTATTTTTCTGCTAACGGTCTTGTCCCAATACATCGAACCATTGGAATAATGGACCGTTTCATGAATAAAAATATCCTGAAAGATTTTATGTTACCTCATGCTGAATGGAATATGCCAATAAAATAAGTTTTTTAGCAAGATAACAATCTGAAACACACTGCAAAAGTAGTCAAGCAGTGGTTTCAAGACAACCACCTATCGGCGATGGATTGGCTGCCTCCATTTCCGGATCTCAACCTTATTGAGAACCTGTGGGAAATCGTCAACCGCAGAATTAATTGTGAAGGTGTTCGTATTAAGGAGCAACTGTTTGAACAATTCCAAAAGAGCAGCAATCCACAAAGTTTCATTGATCACCTGATTGAATCTATGCCTCAAAAATGCAAGGCTATGATCGAAAACAAAGGATTTGTAACGAAATATTGATAGAGAAATACAGCTTGGTCAACATTTCGTGGAGTTGTACTTGTTTTGTCCAGAAGGAAATCAACTTTTTTTAATACTTTTGATTAATTTATTAATTTTCGTGTACAAATAATGAACTTTGTGATGAATAAAACTTGAAGAAAGTTATCTCTAACTAGTTACATAGTTATTTCTCTAAATTGAAAAAATGCAGCACTTTTATACAAAGAAACTAAATTAGCATCATTTGGTTGCACTGGTTTTGTCCGATACTGTATGTGTATATATATATATATATATATATATATATATATATATATATATATATATATATATATATATATATATATATATATATATATATATATATATATATATATATATATATATATATATATATATATATATATATATATATATATATATATATATATATATATATATATATATATATAGAACGACTAAAAAGCTGCAAATTCCTCAAACATAACCTATTCGTCACAAGACATGTCTGCTTTTTAAAACCTTTTTACCTAAATCATTTTTTTTTTTTTGTAATTTTAAAACAATTATTACATTCATTAGCTGAAACAAAACACTCTAAACCTTGATAGTTTTAAAATTGTAAACAGTGTCTCAATGCAATTAGGGAAGGGGGGTAGGGGGTAGAGGCGAGGGGTTAAACCAAATTATGTTTCTAGTTTTTTTTTTTTTTTTGCTTTTTTGCATTCTTTTTTTCAGGGTTAGATTTTAGTTTAAATTTTTGAAATCCACTATTTTTAAGGGCATTTTAGGAAATACATGACAAATTGAATACATTTTAATAATACATTAGCCTGTTATTATCAAAATAAGGAATACTAAACTTCTGTTTATCTCCTTATACATGTTTCTTTGAGCAACCCTTTGTTCTTTAAACAAGCTTTATTAACTGACCTGAAAAGGTTTCACATTTGAACGAGGGACATCTATCAAGTACTAGTAGTATACAACTGGCCCAGTGTATACTTGAAAAGTTCAGTTGCTTTCCATTTTTTAATATCTAATGAAAACTTTTGTTTTCTAGAAAATTTTCTTGGAATGTAACGATGTATCTGGAACTAAAATATTGGCTGTAATCTGAGATAATTTACAACATTTGGGCAATTTAATGCTAAGTTGATAAATCTTCGCATACCCTTAAGCATACTAGATAAATAAAGTCTAAAGGAAACTTTGTCACCATGTCAAAATTTAATTCAATTTAACTAAGATGTTCAGAATCCTTTTAATGAAAAAAAATCTGAATCAGCGCCTAAAATTAGTGAAACATGTGGAAGTATTATCTTGCCACACCACTCACCTTTCTGAACACAACGCTCACATCAGTTATAACCATTGTGTCCCTTAATACACTTAACAAATGCTTTAGGTGGTGCATCACATATGATAACAGGAAGATTGATTCTGTACTCAATATTTTTAAAGATAAAACCATCTTTTGCAAGAACTATGAAATCTACCAAAAAACTATGTAGATAATTAAAAATGGAATTAGATATATAAAACCCAATTTGGGTCCCCTAAAATTATGAGTCCTAGACCTAGGCTCTGACAGCAACATTTATAAATAGCAACAACTTTTGGCAAATTTTATTTCAAATTTTTTACTTGTATTTATAAATTTTGTCACTTTTTTAGATTTTCATTAAATAAATTCCAATATGTTTTTATTTAAAATTTTTATGGAGTATTATTTTCTTTTACTATCGGCTATTAAGCTGATTAAACTGACTTGATCAGCTTCAGCTTTAATCTGAAGCTCCAATCTGAGCCCAAAGCTGAAGCTGAAATATCAGCTGCAACACTACTTTATAGACAACATAGTTAATGTGATGTATAAACATTATGATAATACATGTGTTTTTTTAATCCTTAATTACTTTTTTTATTTTATTTTATAATACATTTTTATTTTAATATGTGTTTTTTTATAATATTTAATATGTAAGAAAATATTAACTTTTGCTGAATACTTTTTAGATAAAAATATTTTCTTACATTACACTGATCGTGGTTTTAAACAAGTGTAATATTTAGTCAATCATTATATTTGTCCCCCAAAATCCATGCAATTCTATCATAAATAAGTCTCTCACTAATTCTAATAAATAAAAGTTATTATCATTATTATAATTATATTTACTAATCTCTCATTACTAATATTTATCAAAAATACATTCTGGTTGTTAAAGTCACTTTTTTTTATATCAGTATGCAAATATTATCCACAATCAGATTGCACCATGCAAAAATATTCTTAAACATGCTGCAAAAATGTTAAGCTCCAGGTAATAGGTCTTATATGATATGTATCTGATACATATCATATAAGACCAATTACGCGGAACTTAACATTTTTATCCCAACATTTTAAAATTAAGTTATGGAAAACAAAATCAGTGTTTAACTTAATGTAACTGATTTATAATAAATAAGCATATGGTCATGATCTATATAATAACTATTATCTTTTTTTAGTTACTGTTATTTATGTTAAAATTATCAAGTTAAATTAAAGTTTTATAACTAAAGTTTGAATGCAAAATTTCATATCAATAAAAATTTTATCAGTGTTGTAAACATAAGTATTATAAGTATTTACAAGTATAGGTATTGTAAGTATAAGTTATTATTATGTATATTATGAAATTATTGGTAATATTACAAGCGAACAATTTTAAATCAAAGTCATAAATAACAATGATTAAAAAATAAGGTTGATGCATAACAATTAAAAAATTTTTTGCATTTATAATATAAAAGGTTAGGTTATAAAATAATAGGTGTTTACATATAAATTATATGTAAACACCTATTATTTATATCTGACGCTGGGTAAACTTCGTTAACATCAGTCATTTAACTTTCATAAAATATAGAAAAATTAATGGAAAAGAGTGGGTATGTAAAAACAATTTAAACGCTTTTAAATCTCTAAATATAACCTCGTAACATTCGCCTGTTTGCTCTTTTTAAATGTTCCTGACTAAACCAATATTTTGATTAAACTCAAAGCAGTTATTAAAATCACTAGCAAAAACAAAACTTTACATTTTAATCATTTTAAAAATGAAAACAGTGTCTCAAAAGAATATTTATTACATGTTTAATAGTTACTGGAACATATGTGAAACAAATATGTTAAACTTTGTAAATTTATTTTTAAAAATATATAAAAAAGTTTTTTTATAACGTTAATAAATAAATGAAATTTTAAAACAACATCTTTTTAAATTAAAACTTAATGGATTTTCACGGTTAAAAAATACATTGAATAAAAAATTTCTCTATAATTACAAACAACAACAACAATAAAAATATATTTCGTGTTACAAATGTTACAAAAACACAGGTCATTGCAAATAGTGATTCACTAATAAAGCGCAAGGACCTTAATAAGATAAAAAATAATAATAACAATAATAATAATATGTAATAAGTAAAACCACATAAGAAAAAAGGTTAAAAAAGGAAGTTAAGTTAAATAAGTTAACACAATATTAACTTATAAAAGTAAAATTGCATAAAAATTTATTTAATTATACCAAAAAATCAGATTTTTTGAATTTATATAACATAATCAATATAATGTACATTTATATATGCACGTATACTTAAACAAGAAATGTAATACAATAAGTAAATTATGATAAAAAGAATCATTTAAAATAAAATATTAGGAATAAAATTATAATAAAATAATAAAAATGAAAAAATAACTCAAAAGGTAGACAGTAAAAAGATAAAAAGGTAAAAAGTAAAGTTAAGCGTAATCTTTTAGGTAGAAATGATGGAGTGACTTTAAGAACAGATTCTTGAACCTAAGGATGAGACCTGATTTTAGGGTGTTCGGAAGGGAGTTCCAAGAAAGCATACACTGGTATGTAATGGAATTAATTCCATGTTTTCTTGCCTGTTTTAGTGGGAGAGTTAAGTTTTTATAAGTGACTAATCTTAGGTTATGCCCGCATGTTGTTCTGTTATTAAAGTAGTTGTGAAATATAATAGGAAGGACACCATATTGTTGATCCCAGACAAATAAACAATTTAAGAACGGAAAATGTAAATATAATTTAAACAAAAAACATAATGCATAATTGTTAAATTTTAAAATTTATTTCACGCACAATACGAATTATAAATGGCAACCATCGAGTAAGTTTTGTTATGATTTTTTTAGTAAACAGTTTAAACCTTTTGGAAACGTTATGGTAAAAAAAAAACCCAATCAGTTGATTTTTTAACACATGGGACCCGTCCGGAAACCGAAACACTTACTCGTAAAAATCCCGTTCCCGTAAGCCCAGATAAAAACCCGTCTCTCAATGTTGGCTGGGAATTTAATAATAAATATTAATGCTGCATTAACATTAATGCAGAAAATTTATTTCAATTACATTACTCACCAAATACTTTTCTATTTTCAACAATATTCCCAGTCTTGGTGTTCCTTTGGTCTACATTTAATTGGGCAAGGAGGAAGATTGAGTTTTTTATTTTGTAAAGTTCCTATCATTCCAATATACGCGTTTTGTTCACTTCTTTTTGATGGAAATGGAACAGTGTTATTATAATAATGACATAAGTACGCATCGTTTTGTAAAGCGTCATTTTTTATCAGCGGCCATATATATTTAGCTAAAACATATTGATCGTTTTCTTTAGGGGCTTCTTTATTAATGCTTCGATTCTCACTTTTTTCAATAACTAATTTAGCGATAGTTTTCCCAAGAGACGAAGTCTTTTTATTTCTAAAGCACCATGTTCCTCCTAGTATAACAACACCATGCATTGGATGGTCTCTCATAACATGAAACAGTTTATCACTTTTTAACCATTCTCTAACTGCATCTTCTTCGCGTTCTAAAAAAGGAGAATCTAAATCTCTACTGCAAACTACCTCTAAATTACTGTCGCCAACTGCTAGGAACCGCCAAGCTCTTCCATTTATATGAGAAACGTTTCCATATTCCGATAAGAAGTTGACGTCATAAAAAAAGAGGTTTGTATATTTATTTTTAAGAATTATTGTTAAATTTTTATTTAACATCTTTCCATCGTGATATAAACGAACGCTCCAATTTTGATAAAAACTGCTTTTCATAGCGGAGGCAGCCACTCTTTCAACGACATTTTTGTATGCGTTCCAGTTGTTACCAAAAAGAGTAAAAGATAAAACAAACGGAGATTCTAAATTATCATTGTAAAATTTATTTTCTACAGACATTGTTGAATTATTTACCGATAAGTTTTTTAGTAACATTTTTTGGATATTTGGTTTTTGTTCCCAATAAATTAGCAAAAACAATAAAGATACAACAATCAAATATAAGCGTTTTCTTATGGCATTCATAACTGTTTTTGATTTTTTAATAATTGAAAATCTAAAAATATAACCGTCAATAGTAACATGTTCTACTAAATGATATCTTAAAAAGTTTATTTAAATGTGAATTTAACACTTATACATATTGAATATATAGATGACTTTCTGTGCAACGTCACGTCTTTTTGTAAACAACATGCGCGCCCATACTTGTAGGCCGAAAACATTAAAACTTTATAAGAATACATTTATAAATTTAATATATAAAAACGCACAATTAAGTGTTTTTTGCATTTCTTTTTTTTTTTTAATTTAATAGTTCTTCTGCAAGTTTTAAATTTAGATTGCTCTCGCAAAACATAAACAGCAAAATTCTTATAAGTTTTTTAAGGTTCGCTTTTTGAAATTCTTTTGAAACTTAATAAAGAACATCATAAGCGAAATATTTTATATTGTAAAACTGCTAAATGTAACCATAAGTAGTGAAAATTTAACAGAAAATGTTAAAAAACTGAAAACATATTTAAAAGACTTAGTTTTGGAAAAATTAAATCGTTATAAAAAAATTAGGAAATTGTAAAAAGAAAAGACAAGTTAAAATTATTATAAATGCTTCTCTATAAAATATATAAATACATATATATATATAAAATATATAAATGCTTCCCTATCAATTACTTTATAGAAATGCAGATTGCTGGACATCCTGCAAAACTTCAAGAAAAAGATTCAAGAAAATTGAATATAAATATTTGATGGCCACTCTGATAATATACATTTACATTAATTAACTACACCCATTAGTATATTAAACATGGTTTTATCCAATAAATTAAGTGCTCCACACAGTCATACTAATAATGGAAAACATTTTTTGCATCAAGTTCTTCTATTCACATGTACGCGAACATTAGAAGGCTGTGTAGGAGATAATCAGGGGGGGAGGATAATCAGCCCCTGCTGATTATCCTCCCTCCCCTCTCCATCAGGTTGCTACCGGCCTGCTTATTTAAAAGCTATGGTTTTTAATGTTGACCCAATAGCATTTTTAAATTTTATTTTGAATCCACTATGCAGTGAATTAATAATAGTAAATTAAAACTTAAATTCAGCAATTTATTAAATATGGTAACCTAAAAATACAGTCAAGTACAATATTTATGGAATAACAGTAGTAAGCTAAAGGAATCAGCACACTCTGTCAACAAGTATATAGCCACTGAATTTCAGCTTCTTATAAAAGTTCATTTTAAGATTATCTGATTCACAACCGCTCCAGCAAGCAGATAATAAATTTATTGCTTCAGCAAACTAATTGTTATTTTTATTCTATACCAGTTTTATTCTACAAATTTACAAATTACCTGTTACAAATTAAATTAAATTAATGTTTTAAATCAAAAAGTTAAATCATTATGTTTATAGCTAAACCAAATTTGGTATCATAAAGTCAAAATATTTTTCTTGTACTACAAACTTCAGTACAATCAATAATAAAGTCTTTAAACCTTTTTATTGCTCTACAGTTAGGCCAAAAATCAGATTAACAACTCTTGCAGAAAATTGTTATTATTTTCTTAAAAATATTTCACTTTTTCATGGCTAGTGCACAGGAGCAGTATCTTTATTTGATCGACTTCGTTTTAGCTTTACAAGTACAATATTAAAATGGTCCTCCAACAAAAAAATTTTAACTTTTTTTAAGATAAGACTAAAAAAAAAGTTTTTTGTTTGTCTGATATCAGATTTTGGTATGAAATATGTTTACTTTGCTTAAGTAAAACTTGTTTTTTTAAGTTCAATAATTCAATTAAGTTTTGTGCGGCATTAATTGAAAGTAAAAAGTTTAAAATTCTGCTTTATAAATATTGTTTTGATAAAACTTAAAAATAGTAGACTTATTATAAGGTGGTTTGGTGTCATAATGTATTTTCTCAGTATATTTAACAAGATCTATATCGCTGCTGATAGTATTGATAGTCAAATGGTTGTCTTTTTTAACATAAAGCTTCATAAGATACTTTTCTTTTCTCTTTTTTAGATTGAATTAGAAATTCGAGTTATAAAATCAGATGGATAAGGCTAATCCACATGCTTCAACCCAGTTTCTACGTCTTTTACTTTTAAAAATTAATTTGCCAGAAAAACTCTTTAAACTTTAAATCCATATTAGTTTTCACATTTTTTTGAGTAACTAGCTTCACAACAACTTGTTGAAGTATTTTAATTCTTATTAAAAAAAAAGTGAACGAATATCCTTACAGAACATACAAATATCACAATTTTTTTACTGGATAATCTCCGAATATTTATTTTTTCTGCCTTCAAGTATGCGCTCGCATCTATTTTTGAAAACGAAAAAGTAAACATTCGCAAGACATCTAAATATACATATTTACAAATATATATATATATATATATATATATATATATATATATATATATATATATATATATTTGTATATATATATATATATATATATATATATATATATATATATTTATATATATATATATATATATATATATATATATATATATATATATATATTTATTTTGATGTAAAAATATATCAACAATATTTCACTGACCTATTGTGGTCAGCGTCATCAGGTAATAATAAAAAACGTTACAAAATAACATAAAAACAAACCGTTTAAAAAGAAGATATTAAAAAGCGTCAAATATAAAAACCAATTAAATATAATAATGACGCCAGTTAAATTTTTGTCAAAATGGGTCCCCAAGTTCTTGTTTTAACCTTATCCCCGTCATCTCGATTTAGAACTCCTTCCCCAATACCTATCTCACATCGAACTTTCGCTTTGTTAATCTCCAGAGATTCTCTAATTTTTCGTATCTTGTATTCTTGAACGACTACCAAGGTCTTAGGATTTAGCCAATCAAAGTTACCACGGCATGTTTTGGAATGTTCCGTGGCTCCTGAACTCGACTAATTAATTCAAGAAACTTTGTCAACGATGCTAAAGAATGGAAGATAGACCCTAATGAAATTCAGGTTTCTTTCGATGTAATTAATTTATATCCATCCGTACACATCAATGAAGCAATTCCTGTTATTATTAACATATCGAACGATGATCTTGAAGATTTAAAAACTAGGACTAAATTAACTCTCATAGATATACACCAATTAATTGAACTATCATTAAGCATATGTTACTTTTTATACGAAGATAAAATCTGAATTTTACCTAATTCAGGTCCAATTGGTTTATCATTGATGGTAGTCATAGATGAAGCATTTTTGCAAAATATAGAAAAAAGAGCACTTGATATAGCCTTTGTTAATTCATTCCAACCAATAACTTATAAAAGATATGTGGATGATAGCCATGCTCGCTTCGATTCAAAAGAAAAGCAAGAATTATTTCTTAAAGCTTTAAATGAACAAAACCCCTCCATAAAATATACCGTTGAACTTGAAAACAAAAGAAAACAACTTAATTTTTTAGATAATTGTATTACAAATACAATGAATGGATTTTATGAGTTTCAAATACACCGTAAGGATGCGATAACAAATATTCAAATAAAACCAAACTCCAACATCAACCCGAGCATAACCATTGGCGTCTTTAAAGCTTTTTTATGTCGAGCAAAACAAATCTGCTCTCAAAAATATCTCTCACAAGAAATTGATTTCCTCATAAATACATTTTTTGAAAACGGCTATAATAAAAATAATCTTATTAAAATAACCAAAAACTATTTAGACGGCATTTCAAAAAATACTACATCTAATCAGTTAGATTAAAAGTTTGTTAAACTACCTTGGATACCTATTATTGGCCCAAAACTCCGAAAAGAATTTAAAAAACAAAACATCAGAGTTATATTTACTTCAGCTCCTAGTTTAAGTAATATATTATGCAACAACAAAACTAAACTACCTCCGAACTCAAATCCGGGGGTTTACCAACTTAAATGCTCATGCGGAAATATATATATTAGTGAGACCAAAAAGAAAATCATTTCAAGAAGTGCAGAACACCAAAGAGCTTGCAAAAATCAAAAATGGTCGAGTTCAGGAGCCACGGAACATTCCAAAACATGCCGTGGTAACTTTGATTGGCTAAATCCTAAGACCTTGGCAGTCGTTCAAGAATACAAGATACGAAAAATTAGAGAATCTCTGGACGGTTTAAACGGTTTGTTTTTATGTTAACTTAAACGGCTTGTTTTTATGTTATTTTGTAACGTTTTTTATTATTACCTGATGACGCTGACCACAATAGGTCAGCGAAATATCGTTGATATATTTTTACATCAAAATATATTTAAAAATAGTTATAGGCTGCCTTTTTATTAAAATCAACTTACATATTAAATATATATATATATATATATATATATATATATATATATATATATATATATATATATATATATATATATATATATATATATATATATATATATATATATATATATATATATATATATATATATATATATATATATATATGTATATATATATATATATATTACAACCCTCGGAATTAGAAAAAAATGAGGTCGGCAACAATTTGCCGACCTCAATCTTTTTTCGGTCAGCATCTTGTGGACAAAAATTATTTGATACAAAGGTCTGACCATAAAACATAGCAACGAGGTTGGCAACTTTTTGCCAACCTCAAACACTTTCAGATCGACAGTTAGGTATGAACTGCCGAATGCCGACCCTAATTCCGAGGGATATATGTATATATATATATATATATATATATATATATATATATATATATATATATATATATATATATATATATATATATATATATATATATATATATATATATATATATATATATATATATATATATATATATATATAATATATATATATATATATATATTTCTGATGAGTCTTTATTGATGAAACACAGTGTTAAATGAGTAAAAATTTTGCTAAGTGATTTTCTACTAATTTATATATAATATATATATATATATATATATAATTTAAATGAAAAAAATACAACTTTATGATGGAACTAAAAGTTTCATGCTATTCGGCAATCATCAGCCATATTTTTCATGTAAAAAATAAAAACCGTTATAAAAAATACAAATTTAGCGTTGCAACGGCATTTGACGTCAATTGTACGTGATCCGATATTTGCTAATGGCCGGAATCAAAGTGAGATAGTAAAAATTTTTTCCTATGCCTACAAGCAGAAACCAATTCACTTTTTTTGTTAAGTAGTAGTCGGCTATCAAAAGTCATAATAAAATACTTGTCATTGATGCAAAGGTTACACTTTTTTGTAGATGGGTTAAAAGATTGGCATCTTTTAATTATGTTCCACTTAATTATAGGCATGTTACCCGCGTCCTAAAGTTTCCAGATTTCCTTGGAAAATTCCGTATCATTCCTGTACCTGGTTGCATTAAATGATTTAAGATGGTTTGCAAATCTGAGCTTGAATGTGTTTTCACTAATTCCGATGTAGAATTTTTCGGTAAGACTGGTATTAGGTGATTCTAAAGTAGCTTTATAAACAACATTTTTTGATAGACATTGATTATTTAACGGGCATGTGGTTTTATTAATGCAGTTGCAGTTTATATTATTATCGGTAAGTTTGTTGCGCAAAATTTGTTGGTTGTGTGAATTAATTATTGATCGAATATTTGGCATGCAGCTGTAACTAATTTTTATTATGTTTCTGTTGAATATTTTGTGGAGCTTATGATGTAATGGAAAATGCAAGTCAATTAAGTTTAAGAAAATATGTCCAATTTTTGTTATTACATTTTTACTGTAAGGAGAGTTAAACCATATAATATTTCTTTTTCGTTTATTAGTAATAGAAGAATTTAGATTTGAATGATATTGAAGAATAGTGTGAAATCCAGATTTTTCTAATGCGTCATTATAAATTGGAGCAGTCTTTTAGAATATTTTTTCGCTTGAAGAATTGGAAGATAACCTATGCCCAATTGAGATTGTTAATTGTTTTAAAATGCTTGGTGGATGGTTAGAATTACCATGGATATAATTTAACGTACTATCAGGTTTATGGTAAGATTGAAAAGTGTTGTTATTAAGATTAAATGTAACATCAAGGTAATTAACAATTTTCATATAAGA
>NC_061167.1:3206419-3288919 GCF_022113875.1 Hydra vulgaris | reverse complement strand
ATGATTTATGGTTCTATTTTGATTTCAAGCTTTTTTTCGTTCATAGATTACAATGGATAAACTCTACTGCTATAATTTATACGGTTTTTTGTGTTCAATGCCATGGAATTTAAAACGCAAATAATAGCATTAACTTAGCTTTTAAATTGCTGTAAGCATGATATTACTGTGACGTAACAAAATAGTTTAAAGTTTCTTTAATTAGAACTATAATGTTTACCTTACTTAAATAGTGATAAAATCAAAGGGATAAAAAAATAGTTCAATCAAAATCAAAGGAATGAAGAAATAATTCAATATAAAAACACTTAGCAATAACTATAAACTAAAAAAAAATACATATGGCTTTTTAAGCAATAAATAAAACAACTTCATAGTTAAAGATTTGGTACATTTTTTTGTTTGTAGGATTTCAGTTTGCCAAGGTAATATTAATCCTCTTAAAAGTTTTAAATAAACTATTCAAATTTTTAAATAAACTATTCAAATTTTTACTGTAAAGATAAAAACTATTTTCATTTAATTTTTGTTGATTTTACAAGCATTTTTTTTAAAAAACAGCTTCTTCTGATCAAGGAATTAAAGTGTTTTAATTTAGAGAACCAGTAAACAAAATGGTACCTTCGTAAAACGGATTTATTTCCAATAACAGTGCAATCATTTAAGAGCATTTATTCTTAATGGTAAACTAGGGTTGGTACTAGGTAAACTAGGGTTGTCTGTTTGTATTAATCAAATCATAAGTGTTTTTATATTTTCGTCATTTTTGGTTATTAAATACTCTTAGGTATTTTAATTTAGGCAATCTTTTCCGACAATTTCAAAAAGAGAAAAGTATACAAAATTTCTTGGAGTATTTAATGACAAATATTTTTCTTAGAGAAATCATGTTGACTAGCTGTCTGGATCAGTGAACGTCTCATGTTAAGTCTGTTTAATACTGATCGTTTCTATATTTATTTTTATATGTTCTCTTCCTTCCATTAATTTTAATGTTACTCGAAATATTTTATAGACTCATGTTTGACATTATAGACTGTCAAAGATAAGTTTTTTGTAAAAAATTTTGACTTGAGTTTTACTTATTTGCCTTAACTATAAAACGTAGTAAATGGTAACTAGTGACAATTCAACGTAGTTAATGTGAACTAGTAACAATTCAACGTAGTTAATGTGAACTAGTAACAATTCAACGTAGTTAATGGAAACTAGTAACAATTCAACGTAGTTAATGGAAACTAGTAACTATTCAACGTAGTTAATGGGAACTAGTAACTATTCAACGTTGTTATTGGGAACTAGTAACTATTCAACGTAGTTATTGGGAACTAGTAACTATTCAACGTTGTTATTGGGAACTAGTAACTATTCAACGTAGTTAATTGGAACTAGTAAAACTTAACTTAAATATTATTGTTTATAAAAATCCTAATCTGTTACATTGTATAACTTTTAAATAAAATTAAATAAAGAAAAAAATAATATACTGCTTAATGCAACTACTTATTTTTGTATTATTAAAAATATTTTTAAAGTTTTCTTTTGTTAATACAGAATTCAAGACTTTGACAAAGTCTCTTTTTGAACCTATTTAGGATTTTGCTCAATCGGTTTGCTTCAAATTATTTAAAATAAAATTTAAAAACATTTGTAATTTAAACATGGTTATAGATCCTAACCTTTAAAACCCTATAAGTTAAAACCCTTAAAACTCTATAGGTTATAGATCCTAACCCTAACCTTTAAAACCCTAACCCTTAGAAAGATGCTTTTATTCAAATAAAGATTTATAGAAAGAAAGATTTATTGAAAGATTTTTTCAAAGTTATAACGTTCTCCATTTATTAAGTGAAAGTAGTCAAAAAAAAACTATGTGCTGGTTTGTAGTAGTAATTTTTTTACTATTTCCTTGAAGAAGGAAATAGTAAAATTTTTTGTTTAATTTTTCTTTTTTTTTTTGCTTACATATATATGCAATGTTAACTTTCGAATCTATAAGAGTTTTTATATCTTGAAATTTGTTTGTACAAAAAAAACAAAAAGAAAGAACAAAAACAGCAGTAAGAAAAATAGTTAAAAGTAATCAAGATTTCATTTAAGAACCTTTACCAAAATATCAAAATGCAAACCAAAAATATTTTTATAGCAAAAACAATTTAAAAAATACCATCCGTCAGAGTTATCATCCTGGTTATGGGTAACCCTGACCCTAACCCTAACCCTGACAGGGTTATCATCCGAGCCTTAACATCTAGTAATAAAATAATTAAAGAGCCTAACCAAATAGTTAACATTATGAATGACTTTAAATCAGACAAAATTAATTGTTTTTTTACCCTTGTAAGGCAATAATAAATAATTTAACAACTGTGAAATTAATTAAAAAAAACTTCAGTTAAATGAATATAAATCTTCAGCACCAGACATAGTAAACTTTATAGTACTAAAACAATGCGCATCTGCCTTTGCTTAACCGCTCGCTATGATTTTTGAGAATTTACTCAAAATTGGAAAAGTACCAGTTAAATGGAAATTAGCTGACATAACCCCAATATTCAAAAAAGGGAGCATGTTCATTGCTAGCAACTACAGACCAGTTTCATTAACCTCAATAGTCTCTAAAGTACTTGAAATTATTACATCCGACACAATATATGAACATATGTCAAATAATGGTTTATTTAATAAACACCAACATGAATTTGTAAAGGGAAAATCTTGTTTTACAAATCTACTTAAAACATTCATGTAGATATTTTTTATCTCGGTTTTACTAAAGCCTTTGACACGGTATATCATGAGCAATTATCAATTAAAAATATGTCATATGGAATATCAAATGTCAAAAGCAATTGGATTAGCAACTTTTTAACTAATCGACACCGAAGGTAATGTGGCATCAAACTAGGAAAACTTTGAAAATGGTTAATAGCTTCAAAATGAAAATAACCTGCGAATAGTCAGAGACCAAGCAGTTAAAATTTAATAGTGAAAAATGTTGAACAACGCACTTTGGAAAAAATAATCTTCGCTATATTTATAAACTAGATGAAAAAATATTAGCAGCCTCTGATACCAAAAAAGATCTTGGAATTACAATGTCATCGAATCTCAAATGGAAAAGTCAGATAACCAATTGTAAATCAAAAGCTTAATCAAGGCTTGGAGTTTTTTTTTTTATATATATTTATTTGCCGTTAGTTAAAATAACAAAAAGAAATTACAATTAAATAAAAACCTGGCAGGAGCAAGAAGAAGACAAATTGTCTTATCGCCTAGCCCCCGTTACATTAGAGTTTTGTAAACGTTTTAAATATTTTGTAAACGTTTTAAATATTTAGATGCGAAATAAATAATCAATAAAATAGCATATAAACAAAAAAAACTTTAAAAAAAACTTTCAAAATGAAAAAATAGAAACTTTTAACAGCAATATTTTAACGGAATAATTGAAGTAGTAAAATGGAACAAAAAATAGATAACCAAGAAGATATCAATCCACAAAAATTGCGTTATGTTTCATCATAAATAATGAAATGCAGAGCTGAAAAAATAGCAATTTTATTTACTTAAATAATAAGTTAATTTAAAAGATTAAAAGCAGGAAAGGGGGTAACAAAAAATAAACGCGAAAAAAAAGAGGTTATTTATTTACAAACAAAATTTACAAAGATATAGAACAAAAAAAGAGGATATTTATTTACAAAATAATAGTACAAAAATATATTTATTTACAAACAAAACTTCCAAATAGAAAAAAATACACCTACAATTAGTAATTTGTAGGTTATAATTCTACAAAATACTAATTGTAGATGTATGTAACCACTACCCTCCCTGCCCCCTTCTTCTATTTCGGTGACCACCACTACCCTAAGAATGAAGAGGTAGGGGTAGTCCTGACCGCCATTTTGGACCCCTTCTATCCATGTGCTCTGTAGGATCAAAACTGCAAACCACTTACCATTAACTGCAGCAGCTGTTGATAAAGAAACTGCTGTTGCAGTTTCTGTTGTTGATGTAGATTCAAATAAAAATTCTTAATTACGTCTAATATTATACAAACCTACAAACTTTGAAAAGTTTTAATAATAAACTTTATTATATAGTGATAATAATCAAAGCTACATTTACCAAGTGTCGTTGCTGCTACTCTTCCCAGTCAACGCATGAGATCAATATAATATTAATATGATATCAAAAATATCTCATGCTGCGATATCAAATAATTATCTCAATATGATATCATATAGGTGTCATAAACATAGATAAATAAATTCAAATATGGTTATGATATCACTATGAGATCATAATGAGATTACGACTTGGTATCGAGCCATGAGAAACCTTTGGTATCTAAATTTCATCACATTGATATCAAGTTTTAACAAAACACTACACCCTCGAGGTTGTGGTGTTTTGTCAGAAATAAATACCAATATAATTTAATTTTGATGCCAAAAGTTTCTTAATAATTATTTAGTAAAAACTAAATAATTATTAAGATATATTTCAATTACATAACTAAAAGTTTCACGCAATAGCGATCATCAGATGTAACAACAATAAAAAGTAACGACAAAAATTATATACAAAAAAATGCTATGGAGTGTCCGCTTTGATAACATTAAAGTTTTTTATTAGAAATTTATTTTCATGATGTTTCTTTTTCGAGATTTTATATTATATTTCTGGATATTTAGAGTGAAATTGATCTTATCTTTGAATCCACAAGAATTGAGAGCGTTATTATAAAATGGTGCGGCTCTATCAAAAGCTTCTTTGCTTGAAGATATATTACTGATGCGGTTAGAGATCATTTTTGGTATTTTCGTGCATCAAAGTTTTCCATCTCATTCGCTTTAATAGTGACTTTGATAGAGCCGCACCATTTTATAATAACGCTCTCAATTCTTGTGGATTCAAAGATAAGATCAATTTCACTCTAAATATCCAGAAATATAATATAAAATCTCGAAAAAGAAACATTATCTGGTTTAACCCACCTTATTCACTCAACGTCAGAACAAACGTAGCCAAAACATTTTTGAATACAATTGATAAATGTTTCCCTAAAGGCCACAAATTTCACAAACTTTTTAATTGAAACAACCTAAAGGTTAGTTATAGCTGCCTTCCAAACATCAAGAGTATTGTTACTTATCATGATAAATAGATATTATTCAATTCTCATGAAAATGCCAATCAATTATGCAATTGTCGGCAAATCACCTTATGCCCACTAAATGGAAAATGCCTTACAAAAAGTGTTATTTATATTTGCAACGCAAAAACTCACCAAGAAGAAGAAGGATATTATTACGTTGGGCTTGTGTTTGTGTATGTGTATATATATACATATATAAATATATATATATATATATATATATATATATATATATATATATATATATATATATATATATATATATATATATATATATATATCTATATATATATATATATATATATATATGTATATATATATATATATATATATATATATATATATATATATATATATGTATATATATATATATCTATATATATATATATATATATATATATATGTATATATATATATATATATATATATATATATATATATATATATATATATATATATTATTATATATATATATATATATATATATTATTATATATATATTATTATATATATATATATATATATATATATATATATATATATATATATATATATATATATATATATATTTTATATATATATATATATATATATATATATATATATATATATATATATATATATATATATATATATATATATATATATAAATTATATTAGTGTGTTCTACAAAATATAGTTCTTCCTGATGAAACAAGCTGTTAAAAAATAAAACTAAATAAGTATTTTTACTAATTTATTATTAACTTTTAAAACTTTTGTATTTAATATTTTGATGTGAAACAATGATTATGTAATATAAAAGTTGTATCAAAGTAAATGTGACAGGTACTGTTACACTAGGACTGTTACACTAAGAATCTTTTGAAACTACTAAAAATTTAAGTTATTTTATTTTAGATTATTGTATTTTATATTCTATTTTAAGTTATTGCATTTTATGCAACAAAAATTTACTTAAAAATGAATTCGAAAAAGTTGAAATATGTTTATTTTAGATTGAGTTTTGCTTTCCAATAATATTGCAACTTCAAGTTTTTTAAATTCTTTATTTTAATTTTCAATAAGTGCTAATAATTCAGTCCTTAACCATATAAATATGTTTTAATAAAAAATAGAATCTAAAAGATAATGAAAAATAGTTTCGAAAACTTATTGCAGTATATTAAAAAAACTTCTTATGCTTTTTACAGTAACAAACTTTCTCCAGTTTTTAATAAGATATCTTAATATAATGCTTGCATTGCAAAACAGAAAATATAAAGAATTAGTAAATTATGAAAGATATTCTAGATTAGATTTTGTTTTGTGAAAAATATAGATTGACTAAATGAAATTCTTTAATGGTTGTACTTCTTGATGGATATAAGAACCTAAATAAGATTTTACATCTTATTTAGATTTGTTTAAATGTGATTATTTTTTGCAACTAAAATAATAATTTTGAGAAAAAGTAAAAATGTAATGTAAAAGGTAAGATAAAAGAGCTGTTTTTCAAAATAAATATAATAAGAAACTATTTTAAAAAATTAACGAGCAAATATCATTAACTTCATTATAGTGTAAATCAGCTGATCAAATAAGATAGCTTATCTATGGTGCTGATACTTTTAAATATTTTAGGCAATGTCTTCTGAAGTTGTTAGCTATTGCTTCAAGATTGTGTTTAAGCATTTGCCCTAATATGTCCTGAGACACACAAACACTCAAACAAGCCAGAATTTATTAATCTTCTTAGTAATAAATTTTCGAAGCACATTAATTTTATCCAGGAGGTGGTATAATACTGATGTTATTTTAAAAATAACTTTAAATTGAAATGATAAAAATTTATAAGACCATGAGAAATTTTTTCTTTTGTGTTTGATAAGATAAAAATCAACAATTTTTTTGTATTCAATATAACTAAAAAAGTTACCTAATTGAAATGGGATTTTTAAATGGCACTTTTGATGAGTTTAAAAAAAAATTGAAAGTTTGGCAAAATATGTAATTGTTTATTAGAGGGATATATTTTTATCCTTCTGATATGCATTTGGATCTTTTGCTTCTAGTAACTTTAAAGAGATTCCAAAGTACTACTCACATATTCTAAAAAAAAAAACATTGTTAAATTATAATTTTATTTTATGGCAGTAGATATTGTTTATACAAATCTTTAATCCTTTATAATTCACCTTGTTAAGAATTACAAAAAGCTTAAGGGCCTGATTATATGAGGAAATTTGTCCCGCTTTGCCGAGATAAAAACTTCCCGCCTGAAAAAAAATTTAATCGATTACATGTAAAAAAAAATCCTGTATTGTTTCGCTGAAAGTAAAAATAAAATATGGCTGAAAAAATGCTAAAGATCTTAAATGCAATGCTTGTTTCACTTAATTTACAACTGATAGATTTTGCTCTTGCATTTTTGATAAAACAAAGAAGATTATTTAACATTTTTGTAACATTTTCTTTACGAAAAAGAAGTTATTTCTTACAAAGAATTATTAATGCTGTGGAGAAACGTTCAAGGCGAATGCCCCGTAGCATATGGATTAAACCAAAAAGTTCTGAAACTTTTTGGTTTAATCTGTTGAACAATGTTACTAGTGAAAATAAATGAAAACTAAATTTTCGGATGTCTAAAGAACATGTGATGGAACTAGCTAATTACTTGCGACCCTTTATCAATTCTGGTAGCAATTCCCCAAACTATAGGGCACTTAACATTGAAAAAAATTGCATGCTGTTTGTATTATTTAAAAGATACGGGGTCTCTATGGATGACTGCTAATGCGTTTGGAACAAAAATGCTTTATCTTCCTAAAAACAAAACAGAAATAAAAAACAAAATTTTAGAAATGGAAACAAAATTTAATATGCTTCAAGCTTTTGGTTTTATTGATGGAACTCATATTCCAATACGAAGATCTTTAGAATCTTCACAAGACTACTTTAATTACAAAGGATTTCACTCTATTCTGTTCAAGCAATTTGTGACTCAAAAGGCATTTTTATGGATGTCGACTGCAAATGGCCTGGATCACTTCATGATGCTAAAGTGTTTTCTAATTCAATATTTAACTTAAGAATGATTGAGAACAGTATACCTATAACTTATCGAGAATTGCTGCCAGGATTTTGCAAAGTTCCATGATATGTAACAGGTGATCCAGCATATCCTCTTTCAACTTTCGGCTTAAAAGAGTATTTGCACATCCAAAATAACAATCAAGTAGTTTTTAATATGTCGCTTAGAACTGCAAGAAATCAAATAGAATGTGCTTTTGGTTGCCTTATAGCACGATGGGCAATACTTAAGAAAAAAGTTGACCTCAATCTAGAAAATATACTCACTCTTGTATATGCCTGTTTTGTTCTGCATAACTTTTATGAGAAAAAATGTATAACAGTAGACGAAAAAGTTTTCAGAAATGATATTAAAGAAAATATTAACTCTGACAAAGTTGATTCTATTTATTCTTGCAACACAGATGAAGGATCATTAATAAGAGAAGTAATAGCACAGTATATTTCTGGATGCAATAATAATTCAATATAAAAAAAATACAATAGTAACTACAAAAAAATATCAAAGCAAAACACAACTGTTTTTTGAAAAAATAGTATATTCTTTGTTTCTAGTTTGATAAACTCAATATTTAGTATAACGTTTAAGATAAAGTAAGATAAAGTAATAATTTTTTTCCATTTTTAAGTACTTATTACATTAAACAAATTCTACGCTATTGTCTGTCAAAACTTATTGATTGTTCTTCTTGATTTTTTTTAATTAAGTAAGAACTGTATCGGGAACTAGGATGGTCAAAAAACTGTTCTGATTAGGGTAAGTAAGCTCTTTGTGTATGAAAGTAAGCTGGTGAGCTATAATATCCTTGTCCTAAAAACTGAACTGAGGTTTTCATGCTTTCCGTTAAAAGTTTCATCGACTCACCAATACTTCTCATTGCATGAGAAAATGTTTGGTTTGATGCTTTTATGGCATTTTAGGGCGGAAGGGGGTGGCTTACACCCCCTTTCATGAAGGCAATTTATACATCACTGTAACGTGGTAAAACTTGCGGTACTTGTTTGCAAGCCACAAATCTTGCTGTACTTATTTGCAAGCCACAAAACTTGCTGTACCTATTTGCAAGACACAAAACTTGTGGTACTTGTTTGCAAGAAAATATTAACTCATCTAATACAACATCAGCAGCAAGCTGGATTTTTTTCATCTTATGCTCAACAGCTTCAATATCAGTTTTATCTTGTTTCCAGTAAGAAACTGTGTAAGTTCTATCATTTTGTCTTTTTCTTACTTTTTTTAGTTTTTTTAGTTTACCATCATAAATGATAGACTTTGATGAGTCAATATCATACCATTTATGACAGAGTTTTCTGCCAACAATTCTTTCAGACATCACATCATCTAAATCTTAAAGTTGTTTTGCAGATAAGTTTTGTATAAATTCATCTTTTCACTGATAGTTAAGATTTGAAAGCATTATGAAACATTTTATATAAACCCTTACAAAAAAAAGTTAAAAACTTTTATTCAGAATTTACTTATTTATAATAAAATACTTTTATAAAATATAAATAAGCATTAAAGTTTTTCAAAAACGAAGAACAATCATAAAGAAATATTTCAATTTATACATTAACCTGGAGAAGATTGTGCTGCAGGAACTAAAAGTTAAAAAATGATGTAAACAACAAAAATAAAATAAAATTAAGATTAAATTTATAGTATAATTTTAATGAGATAGACAATGCACTGCTAACAAAGATATAGTTTTTTAACATACCAACCAAAGCAGATGTAGATGCAGCTAAAAATCAAAAAAAAAAAAGTAATTAACAAAATAGAAGACTTTTTTAGAAAATCAAAATACTGCTGAAAAATAATTAGTTTTTAAACTTACTATTTGTGAAAAGGATGTAATCAATAAAAAAATATTTGATTTAGGCATTAAATTATTACAGAGATTAAAAAGTAATAGCTTTTAAACTTCGTAACTGTGGCAGATATAGATTAAAAAAGGTGCAACCAAGAAAAAAAGTATTAGAAATTGGCTTTACATGCACATATTACATACAAAGTGAGCAAAGAAATAGCTTTTAAACTTTCCAAATGTAGTAGGAAAAAAGCTGTAATCATTAAGAAAATAGAATTTGATATTAAATCTATAGTATAGCCATAACAAAAGAAATGATATTAACATCCGCAGCAGGTGTCGATAAAGCTTAATGTAAAAAAGGTGTAATTAATAGGAAAAAAAAAAAGATGTAGATGCAACTAATATCACGAAAAGATGCAATATAAAAATAAACAAAAAAAAGTTGAAAATGGGATTAAATCAATACACTGCTGAAAAAGAATTGGCTCTTAAACTTACCAACTGTTTCAGATGTATATGGAACTAAAAACAAAATGGATGTTATTCACAAAAAAAAAAGATATTGGAAATAAATCTTTTACAAGTTAAAAAATAATAGCTTTTAAATTTACTAATCACAGTTGTTTAAGAAATGACTTGAGATAAAAAACATATGAATTAAACCAAAGCCTACATCTTTAAATTTCTACTTATGTAAACATGACCGAAATTACAATATACAAACTTATGAGGGGAAGGCTGAGTTGATTGGACTAAAATTAACAAGAAAACTGTATGTCAAAATAAAAAAAACACCTTAAATTTGACAACGGTAAGTGAATAAGTAACAACAATCAAACAAGTTCTGCATAATGTGCAACAACTTTATTGATAAAGTATATAATAAAAACATAATTACTTAAGTAAACATTAAGAAAAGTTGTATAATGATTTAAACAATAAAAGAAAGATTATAAAAAATATATCTTTTGTATTAAAAAAACTTTTAAGGCATCAAAATGTTTATTTTATTATGAATAATATTAAAGATTATATTGTTCATGTCATCCCTATATGTCACTATTATCTATCATACCTATACATCTATACATCGTTATCATATCTATACATCTATACATCACTACCATATTGTATAATCATACTGTATATCACTATCGTATCTATACATCACTATCATATCTATACACCTATACATCACTATCATATCATATCTATACACTATACACCACTATCATATCACTATACACTATCATATATCACTTACGGAATCTCAAAAACTGATGAAATAGTAAGCCTGCATCTAAACAAGAAGGAAACATTAGAAATGTTTCTGTAATGATTTAAACAATAATCCAAAGACTAAGTATAATACAATAGATAAATCATAAAAGATTAACATACCAAATGTTCTAAATTTAGATAAAGCTAAAGGTAAAAAAAATGTAAAGAACAAAATATACATAGTTTTTGCTAACAAATCTTTACATAGTTGTTTTAAAAAAAAAGTTTTCAAACTTACCAACCATAGCAGATGTTGACAATGCTAAAGGTATAAAGTTAACCAAAATAACTTTGATTTTGACATAAACTCTATAAATATCTGAAAAAATATACCACTGGCAGATGTTGATAAAACTAAAAGTAAAATAAGGTATCATCAAATAAAATAAAAAAAGGTATTAAACTTATAGTATAGCTTTAAAGAATAAGTAGAAATATCTAATAAGATGACGATGAAGCTAAGTTAAAAAAGGTGTAATATAAAAAAAAAAATAACATTTTTGGCAACAAATCCAATAAAACAATTTTGTAATGAGCAAAGATAAGTACTGTGTAAATAACAGATAAAATTTATTTGATTAAAAAAGGATTACTTAAAAGAAAGTATTAAATAGGTTTTATCTACACCTTTTCAAGATATAAATGAGGGCATGAAAGTTGCAATTAAGAAGTCGTAATATGTAATTAAGAAACACAACATGTAATTGAGAAAACGTTATATGTAATTAAGAAACACAACATGTAATTGAGAAAACGTAAGATATAATTAAGAAATCATAATATGTAATTGAGAAATCGTAACTTGTAATTGAGAACACATAAATTAAAATAGCAAATTCACAGTCTAAGATTGTAGGTTGTTACAAAAGGTCTTTTTGGACATGAATTTAAGTTATAATCATAAATTTTGCATTTGTATGCACAAGTAATAATAATGGAATTGAAAGATCGTTGTGTTATATGCCAATACACTATGACCCGAAAGTCTGTGATTAAGCTAAATCCGTGTCAACATTTATGTCACCAAATTTGTTTACGTCCAGTTCTGGAACAACCAGATTCAAGTTGTCCGATTTGTCGGCATGAAATACACACAACTGAACAAGTTGAAAGGAAACGTTACGTTTTATCTTCTCCAAATAACAGAAGAAGAGTTGTTGAATGTGCGGAGCGATTTGAAGATTGGGTGAATCTCGCGCAAACGCTAGGTATCAAATATAAGACAGCATACAATTGGGTTCGCAGCGGAAATTCAAATTTCATCGGAAAAGGAGGATTTAAACCGAAAAAGTTGACCGAAGATCAATTCGAAGAAACATTAACATGGATTGAAAATGATTGTCAATTAACATTGGTGGCCATCAAAACAAAGGTATTAAGACAATTTAACATAAACGTTAGCACAACAACAATAGCAAATTACCTCGAAGGCAGATTGTTCTCATTAAAAAAAGTGCACAAGGAGCCTTCTACAATGAACAGGTATGAAAACAAACAAAAAAGAGCTGAATATGTTAGAAACATCAATGAACATATCACAAATGGTCGTCAGATAGTTTGGTTGGATGAAACAAATTTTAACCTTTTTTGTAGAAAAACGCAAAGACGCGCGAGACAAGGAAAAAGAGCAATTATGAAAGTACCTGCTTCAAAAGGTTTTAACATACACTTGATCGCAGCTATTTCAACTACAAATGTCGTCATGATAGAAACTCGCAGGGGATCATTTAAAGCAGATTCCTGTAACGAGTGGATGTTGGCTATGTTTCACCAGTGGGTTACATCCGGGAATCGATTGGAGGATTTGGTTGTCGTAACAGATAATGCTCCTTGTCACGCTCGTTTGCAAAGGGTGTTTGATAATTCACTAGCTCAGTTGTTACGTTTGGGACCTTGCAGTCCAATGTTGAACCCGGTGGAAACGATCTGGTCCAAAATTAAAAGTAACGTTAAAAATGCAATTCGGATTCCACCTGTATTAGGTGACGAGATTGCGGAACAGCGCATGCAGTACTTAGAACGAATTGTAATTGAGGCGAAAAATACTATAATGGGAGGAGATTGTGCACGTGCGGTACAACACACAACCACGCACTATGCAACTATTTTAAATATGGAAGACGTACAAGTTGGTGCTTAAATGATCAATGAAGTGATTTTAATTATATAATTTTTAGTTATAATTTTTAATTGAATTATAAATTTTTCCCTAAAATGTTTTTAGTGTTTATTTTTTAAAATTTTCGTGTTCTCAATTACATCTTTCTGTTTCTTAATTACAACTTACATTTTCTCAATTACATGTTACGATTCTTAATTACAATTTTCGTTTTCTAAATTACATCTTATGTTTCTTAATTACAACTTACGTTTTCTCAATTACATCTTACGTTTCTTAATTACAATTTTTGTTTTCTCAATTACATCTTGAAAAGGTGTAGTCAATGATTTTTGAAAGTTTAACAAAAAAATACTTTTAAAAGTAATAAACAATAATATTATTATGAAAAAACCTATAAACTTACTATCTGTTTGATTACCCAGTTTATTTATATCATTCATTTTTTTAATTACTAACAATCTAAGTGAAACAAATTGCAATAAATATTTTTAAAGAAAAAAAAAACTCTCTTCCCCTCAGCCCCACCTCGGCTATTTTTGAAAACAGAAATTAGGTACCAAAAGTGTTTAACTGAATTAACTAATTGCTACATAATATTTTTTCATGAAATTTGGCAGGTGCAAAGGAAATGCATGTAGAAACTTATTTAAAAAAATCAAAAAAGCGGAATATAAATTCCTTCAACAACAATTTAACAAGTAAACATCAACATAATTTTCATGAGCAAAACAGTCAAAAAAAGGTATGACAATCATGTAAAAAATCATGTTAAATAATAACAAATCAATAATAATAAAAAAAATCATATTAAATAATATTCATATTAAAAAATAACACAAAAAACAAGCCTAACTCTTCTTCTTTCTGAAAATATACTATGTGTATATATGTTTCTGAAAAAAAAAAAAAAAAATCGTTTGCCTAACCCTACTCAAAAAAATGAGACGGGAAATCCGCTAAAAAAAAAAGAAAAACAGAAATTAGGTACCAAGAGTGCTAAACTGATTTAACTATCTGCAACATAATATTTTTCAATAAAATTTGGTATGTGCAAAGAAAATGCATGTAAAAACTTATTTAAAGAATCAAAAAAGCGGAATAAAGAGTCCTTCGACAAGAATTTGACATGTAAACACCAACCTGTTTTTCATGAGCCAAATGCTCCAAAAAATGGTAAGAACCGTACGTAAAAACAACATAAATGTAAAAACAACATAAAACAACAAAACGTACGTAAAAACAACATAAACAATAAAATGGTAAGAACCGTACGTAAAAACAACATAAAAAATAAGCGTAACTCTTCTTCTTTCCAAAAAAATACTATATTTATATATGTTTCCGAAAAAAAAATCCGAAAAAATACGTGTGCCTTAGGCTACCTAAAAAACCGTCAAAAAAACGAGTCACAGAATTTTGGCACAAAATTAGGCTCCGTTAATCGCTAATCCCGCGTACCTAAACACATGTAGGTCTAAAGAAGTTAACAAATTTTTTTCATATTTACCAGCCATTTCTTTTCATAAAAAAGTGTACTGCGCAGGTCTATCACTATCAAAGTCTTTTCCAATATATTCCATATTTGATTTGTATAGTTTTAGACATAATAGGTCAATTACCATTTCATCACTCCATCTAAATGTTTTCTTATAAACACGCAGCCATTTTTAAAATTATCGAGTTGCATTAACGCATGCGTGTTAGGAGAAAATCATCTTGTTTAGGCGAGATAACACAATTACATGAGAAATAAATGTCCCTTTCAAACGAGCTTCCCTGTTGTTAAAGCGGGACTCTCGGCAGAGAAATTATCCCTCTATGGCGGGACGAGATAAAAAAATTCATGTTATCGCTTTTAAGACTTTATGTGTAGTTAACCGTTATACCGAGATCTCGGCTAATCGTCCCGTCTCGGCGAAGCGGGACATATTTCTTCATATAATCGGGCCCTAAGCAATAGTGTTTATTGGAGGTATTTGATGTTTAGATTAATAATTCCTTTTTTTTTTTTTTTTTTAAATTTTAGGATTTTTTTGTCTTCAAAAATTTTGTTGTTATAAAATCACAGCATTTTGGTCAAAATTATTTTTGTTTACTAAAATGAAGTATTATTAAAGAAAAAATTATTTTTATAAATATTTTAGTTCGCATAATCACGAAATATACATTTTTGTGATGTCTCTCATTTAATCAAAACTACTATAAATAATTTTGAAAGTTCTCATCGGAACCAAAATTTTTAAAATCAAGTGGTAAGTTTGATGATTACAATAATAATAATGATGATGATGATGATGATAATGATGATGATGATGATGATGATGATGATGATGATAATGATGATGATGATGATGATGATGATGATGAGGATGATGATGATGATGATGATGATGATGATGATGATGATGATGATGATGATGATGATGATGATGATGATGATGATGATGATGATGATGATGATGATGATATTGATAATGATGATATTGAAAAAAAAAACACACCAATATGTTCATTATTAAAATTGAATAATTATGACTTGAGCTAATTTTCTACTTTATACCATATTTTATTTGTATACTTAAAAGCTAGCTTTTTTTAAACAAATTTAGTATAAGAATTTAAAAAGAATTTTGCGGTTTTACTTTTTGTTGTTGTCTATCTTGTTCTTTATTTTTCATTTCTATTAGCTAGTTCTTAAAACAAAATTTTTAAATTATAAAATAGTTGCTACCAATTAGATCAAAATTTTTAAACAGATTTCAGTTTTCATCAAGATTTTTTAGCGTTCAAAAGATTAGTCCATATAAAAAACTAGCAACTGCCCTTTACAGCCCCGTAGCAACCGGGTGGGCAGCAGTAACACTCGCCACCCACCCCCAACAATTTTTCAAATAAATAATTTTGAAAAAATTGACTTAAAAAATTTCGAGAGAGTACTGCCCCTTTACCCCATCGATATAATTTTTGTTCCAACGACCCTGAATTAAGAATGGAAATGACAATTTTTAATTCGTTTTTAATGGTTTCTACTTATATCAAACTACTGGAAAGTTGTTGAAAGGTAAGAAACTCTCCGTTGGCGTAGTGAGGTCGGGTGGGAATCACTTTATATGGGACAGCAGAATAATGAAAATTATTAATTTTAGATTAATAAAAATTATTAATTCAAGTCGAAAAATGGTTTTGATTTCTCCATCAAAGGATCGCTTCAGAGTTGTCTTTTATTTTGATATGCTTTATATTATTGAGGTCTAAATACTTTACTAAAGTATGGTTGCATTTAAATTTTCTTGCAAGATCTCTATGCGACTAACATTTGCCTTTATGGAGCGAACGATAGATTTTCCTTTATAATTATCTTTAAATCTTTTCTTTTTTTTACTTCCAGCTTTTTTTTTCAAAAATTAAGTCTGTTCATAATTGCCCCAAAATATATTAAAATGAGGATCAAGAATTATCAGAGAAATTTGAAATGTCAACTTTGTACGAGCAGATATTAAAGGTATTTACATCCACAATGTGGTATAGAAATAGGATATTTGCTTTGTGGGGACCTCAATGTAAGTTTTCTAGAGACATGAAATAAATTAAAAATTTACAAACGTTTTATTATTGTATTACCATTTGATTGAAAATCTAAATGTTTACAAATATCAACATTGTATTTGTATATCAATTTAATAATCATTATTCGATTCCTTGCGGATTATAAAATATACTTTAAAGCAAACACATAAAGTCATTTGTCGTTATTTTAAATACAATTGTCATTATTACTAAAGATCGCTTCAACAACTCATGGAAAGATGATGAGTGATTAAATTTATATTATAGATATAGAAGAAAAATTTGATTAGTTTGTTCATTATTTGATGAGGTATCAACTGTTCTATAATATCACTTGCTCAAATCTACTATTATATAAATGTATAACCAGAAAAAAATCAATGGTTTTAACACATATTTTTAATGTTACTTTAGGAAATGGGGGTACAAAAACTGACATCATACATAAGGGTGAGGGGGTGGCCAAAAATGAGTTCGACCTAGGGGAAGGGGGTCAAAAAATTGAGATTATTTACTGACATCATTTATAGACAGCCCCTTACGTGATACAAAAAAAAAAGGTTCTAGTTAAAAACAAATTTTTGTTAAATGGGGGCACTTGAATTTAACTGGGCACTTCCATTTTTTTATTATTTTTTATTTATTGTTTTGGTCAATTTTAATTTACTTCATTGTTAATTTAGATTTATAATTAAAGTAAATTTTTTAAACTCTAATTAAAGTAAAATTTAAAACTTTTTAAAAACTTTTTATATATGTATATATTATATATTATATAAAAAAATATTTTTTTGTAAATTACATAAACTTGATGCATAAAACAATTATTATTGTTATTTTCATTATTATACTTATTTTTTTAAATATCAAAACACAATATAAACATATGCAAGGTGAGCCTCAAATTCTTTTTATCGAAAAAATTTGACTGATTTTAGAGTATTTATTGAAAAAATTTTAACTTAGCGAGTTTTTTTTTTTACATACTTAAGAAGCGTGGTCCAACTTTAATGAAATTGTTTACGACTTTCACGCGCGGTTTTAGAATTTTTAATAACTTTGCACTTTCATCTTTAATACTTTCATGGTCTTAAGAAAAAAATAGGCTTAAAAGTTTTGAGTCTAGCCGAAACAGGACGTAATACGGAAAACTAGGTAAAAAAATTGCTCCAACTTTTAGGTCAGATTTCTGCAAATCAGTTAAGTGGTTTGTATTAGAAACTTTGATAAGATGTTAAGAACTCTATGCCAATTTTAAAAAATTATAAAATTTTATCAGAGGTGACTGGGTAAGGAAAATAAACTGTTTCTTTTTTGATACTATATATCTAACTTACGTAAAATCACTTACATTACCTAGCGATTTTTATCATGGATTTTTTAATTTCATTATTTCGAGTTGCTTAACAAAACATTTGCAAAAGTATCGAACTCATTCATTAAAAATAAATAACAAAGGAGGTTTTAAAAACTAGTGGTACTCTTCCTGAGTGATTTTTCAAACATTTGTTAAAGTAATTGAAAATAATTTTTCCGCAAGACCAAGAGCTTTGAAAGAACTTTTGAAAAGCTCAAAATCCATATTAACGATCAGAAAGAAAGTTATTAGATTTAAGATGAGAGATTAAGTGTTTGTTAATTAAAGATTCAAAAGCCTTGCTTATGATAGAAAGAAGACTAATGGGACGGTAGATAGACGAATCAGATCGCTTTCCAGAATTTTTAAAAATAGGGATAACAGCTGCTTTTGTATAAACAATTTTATCATTCAACTAAATAAAAACAACAACATTATTCAGATGGTTTAAAAATATATATAAAAAAAAAATGCAAGCCTACTGAATGCTTCTTCTTTTTTATCGTTGGCTTCACTGGCACTTGAACAAGTAAATATAGACAAAAATTGTTTACAGGTTTTATTTTTTGTCTGAAAATAAATATTTTTATTTTCAGACAAAAAAATAATTTAATATATATTAAACAACGTTCTTCAAGTACAAAACATTATAAAATTAGTCCAAAAATAAACGGTAAAACTTTTTAAAACACTTACCAGCGACTAACTTAATTGAGCCTAAATCATATTGAGACCATTTTACTGGCACCACGCCATCCACTTTTTGCTTCTTTCAATTAACATTTTCTAGCTTAACAGCTGCAATTATATATATATATATATATATATATATATATATATATATATATATATATATATATATATATATATATATATATATATATATATATATATATATATATATATATATATGTATGCAAAAACGTTTCACATGAAAAAAAGTTTTTTAAAAGTATTTTTTAAACAAAAAACCGGCTAATCAAAAGTTACAAAGATATCGTAATTACGATACTGTTGGTTAAAACCCATCTTTGTAAAGGCGAGTTTCCACTTATCCGTTTTTTGACGGGAACGGGAAAGAGAAGAAAAAAATAATCACGTGGGCATGCGTAGTATAAGTTTTAGTATGTCCGAAGGAAAACTACGCATGCTCACGTAATTATTCTACCATTTCCTATCCCGTTTCCATAAAAAAACGGATAAGTGGAAACTCACTTTTAGGTTCTATTGGCAATAAATATTTTTGATTTTCTTAAGCAAATAATAATTTCCTTATTAACAACAAAAGTTGTTAATAAGCAAATAATAATTTGTTTATTATAATTATAATAAGCAACCTATGATTTGCGTATTAACAACTTAAGTTGTTTCCCAGTGCAAAACGTTAGTAAATTTTCCCCTCCCCCTCCCTAAAAAAAAAAAAAATTGCAAATTATATGAATCAGGAAAGCAAGATTAGGGAAGCGAATTCCAAAGAACTGATGTTCGAGGAAAAAAGCTAGACAATTAAGAGTTAGGAACTTTACACTTAGGAACAGTCAAAGAAAACACTTAGGAACAGTCAAAGAAAAAGGATGAGACTTAATTAAATGACGAGTAACACGAGAATAGATTTTAGTAGATGGCACAAGAGACGCTAGCTCTTTAGAGCAGTGCCCATTATAGTATTTGTAGAAAAGAGAAAGAGAAGCAAAATTACGATGATGTGAAAATAGATTGGGTGCAAGAGCAGGTCCAATTATGTTTACAATGCGTTTTTGCACCTTGTCTAAAAGAAAAAGGGCATCACTAGAAGATCCGCCCCAGATATGGCAACAGTATTCTATACCAGACCGGTTTGAAATTTATAGAGAATAGAATCCTGAGTGAGATAGTGTCAAGCTTGATAAAAAGAGAAACTTTAGCAGATGCTAATTTTGCAACGGATTTGATATAAAGTTTCCAAGAAAGATCAGAAGTGAGAGTAATTCCTAGAAGATGAAGGCTAGATGACTCATCGAGTACATTACCGTTCATAAATATAGAAAGATCTAAACTATTGGGATAACGATTGGCTGAAAATAACGACTTTTAACTGAGTTAAAGTTTACCAGTCTCTCAAGCCCCATGCTGTAGCAGTAGTGAGATCCTTTTCAAGCTCAAACGCCCCCTGCTAGCAATTAGAGACAGTTGACTTCTTATCGTGACAAGACTAAATGGTAGTATCATCAGTGAACAATGTCACCTTAGATGTGAGAATATCTGGAAGATCGTTAATGTAAATTAAAAAGAGCATAGGGCCAAGGATTGAACCTTGAGGAACCCCTGAGGTTACAGAATAAGAAGAAGAGTGCTGTCCATCAAGGATAACTTTTATACTACAATTGAAAAGAAAGGATTCAATAATCTTAAAGATGTTTCCAGATACACCATAAGAAGAAAGCTTATGGAGAAGACCAGCATGCCAAACTTTATCAAATGCTTTGAAAATGTCAAGAGCAATGGCCTTAACCTTTCCACCTTTTTCTAATGCGCGATAAAACCTATCGGTTATTATTGTTAGCAAATCAGCCGTAGAAAGAGAAGATCAAAATTCATATTGATGATCAGAAAGTAGGTTATGAGATTCAAAATGAGAGATTAAGTATTTGGTAATTAAAAATTCAAAAACCTTGCTTATGATGGAAAAAAGACTAATGGGACGGTACTTAGACTAATTGGGTCGCTCTCCAGAATTTTTAAAAATAGAGATAACAGATGCTGTTTTTCAGCAGACTGGAAAACAAGACTCTGATAAGCACTTGTTAAATAGTTTTGAAAGGATAGACGACAGCTCCGGAGAACACTTCTGCAAGACTATAACAGGTATGTTGTCCGGGCCGCAAACTGTAGAAGAGTCTAAGCGGGAAATCACTTTAGATACAGAAACTGGAGTGATACGAATGTCAAAAAATGGATCAAACTGTTTGATGGCTATATCAGATAGAACGCAACTAGTCGCATCAAGAGATGATATTGATGAAAGGTTCTTGGCAAACAATTCAGCTTTGTCTTTAGGTGATGTGACAAAGTCTGAACCATACAAAAGAGGTGGAATTACAGACTTGCCCTTATTATTGATACTATTAAAAATTCTGCAGAAGTCACGAGAGCCTAATTTTTGTAATGAAATACGAGATTTCATGATCTGAAAATAGCGGGCTTTGGCGTTAGACAAAACCTTTTTACAATGGTCCCGAGCAGTAATATACAGACGTTTGTTTTCTGGAGAATTGTTTTGCTGATAGATACGGAAGTAATGGTTTCGATTGGCAATTGCAGCAGCACAATGCAAGGAAAACCATGGAGAAGAGTGAGGCTTGACCTGGAATCGTCGAGAGGGAATAAAGGATTCCATGTCAGCCTGAATAACGAAGTTATGTAAGAAGCACATTTATCAACAGGGAGACTAAAAATATCTACCCAGGGGCCATCACAAAGAAAATCACGGAAAGAGTCCCAGTAAGATGTATGATGATAGGGGAATTCTGATGGTTAAGAAGAATGAGATAATAGTATTAGATAGACCAAACCATGATCAGAAGCACCTAAGGGTGAGTGTGAAGAACTGAGCACTGACTAGGATCAGAAACAAGACATAAGTCAAGTAGAGAAGGTAAATGATTCGGGTTGTCTGGAAAGCGAGTTGGAAAGTTGACTATTTGAGTTAGGGATTGAGAAAGGCAAAAGTTGTGGGCCTTAATGCCTGCAGAGTCACTGACACTTGAGCCAAGCCATTCAGTGTGATGAACATTAAAGTCACCGACAACATTAATATTGGCTGATGGATAAAGAATTAGGGCTTGGTCAATATAATCAGAAATAATGTCAAGAAGAGTGCAGTCTTGAGATGAGGGAGAGCGATATAGAACAAAGAGAAAGGTGATAGAGTGAAGTGGTGCTAAACGAAAGCACATAAAAGAGTAGTCTGTGGATTGAAACCTAGTTTCCCGAAAAATGGGTGAATTCTTACGAATGTAAATGCCTAGGCCAAGCATTGACCATTGGAGTCTTTACGAATTAAAGGAAGATAACCATAAACACTAAGATCACAAGATGAGACAGCTGAACTCAAATTAGTCTCACAAAGAGCAAGTAGGTCTGGTGAACTTTGCAAGAGATAAGACTCAACAGAAGAAAAGTTACTTCAAAGACCACGAATATTGGTGAATGATGAGGTTTAGCGAACTTGGTGATGACTGTGGTTTTTTGTGTTTTATAGTTTTTGTTACTTTATTCATTTTTAAATTTTTTAAAGAACTTGACTCGAAACATAGATAGTACTTAGTACACTGTTTTATAGCTCAAGCATATGCCTCATTTCCACTAATAAACCCTAAGACGTAACAAAAGGCTCCAATGTGGCCTTGGCAATGCACACCAAAAGTACAATCAGGGACACCATCCGTGCGCAACATGGCACTGTTAGTACTCTGATATTTTTTTAGATTTTGATAGAATCAGCCTCTCTGAGAGCTACCACAGAGTTTGGGAAACTTGACTACCAGCCGGCCTCAGAACCATTAAACTGAGTTTTAGAGCTGTACCCTCATTTGGAAATAATAGAATAAGTTGCCTAGAAATTAAAACAGAGATACAAGCAAAACCCATGCATCGAGTCAAGAAGATCCAGCGTTCAACATCTTAAACTGGAAATAATGTATTAAAAATACATCTGCGCCAGTCTAATAGATGAAGAAGGGGTGCGAGGCTGGTCAATAGATAGAATTTGTTTACTCCTTAAGTCTTTGCCTAGGAGGCTTTCTACAAGACAGCAGCCGGATGCATGTAACATTTGCCTAAGTTGAGTATTTTTATCGAGACACCATCTCTAGCCTTTATTCAAACAAGATCCCCAAGGCAGGGGTGTTTTATGTCAGAGTTTGCATCTCCTAGCCATTGCCTAAAAAGGCATATCCAACAAGGCAGCAGGACATGAAGCAGATTGTACTGGGTTAGATGTTACCAGTAGCAGGATAAACCTGACCTGACTATCAAATATATTAAGAATACATAAATAAATAAAAAAGCAATAATATAAATAATTTTAATTAACATTAAAAATTTAAAGATATTTTTCTAAACTCTTTTAATATAAAAAGTTTCAGTTACAACATACCTTGTCAATTATTGTCAAATTACGTCATTAAGTGATTGTTATTATAATAATTACTTAATGACGTAATTCATTTTGTTAACGATAACGCGCTAGAACTTAAAGTAGAAACCCCTCCCCCCCTAATTTTTAAATCAAGTTTTAGAAAAAAAATATTTGTCAGATCAATAGCATATATAAGAAAATAAAAGTTTTAATAAATTAAAAAAATATAAAATGGTAATATGTTGCTATGGAAACCATTCAAAAAATGCCAAAAACAGGTTTCACGCCGCCCAATATTGTGGACAGGTAATAAAACTATCCTAGTTAAAATTTTTATATGTTTTTTATATAGAGTAGAAGAGTGTTTTGAGTTGAACAGAATTTCTTTTACAAATTTTATTTCAGGTATTTTGAAATCCAAGCCCAATATTCAATAGTATGGTATTAAAACAGCATAAACATCCGGTGTAAAAAAAAAAAAAAAAAAAAAAAAAAAAACACAAATAAACATCCATTGAAAATTTTAGAAAGTTTTAGCTGTATAAACTTATTTTTTTATTCATTCCATAATTAGATTGTTTTATTCTTTAATTAATTATTTAATTGGAACCGTTAACTATGAAAGCACCTGGTAAAAGATCTTTCTTCAAAAAGCAACTTTTGCAGAATCTGCACATTGGTTCCACATTAAAAACTTTTCAATTGTCCATTTATAATGCAGAAAAGACACCGTTTAACAATGAAAAACGATTTCACACGACACACTAATCCCAAAAACTTAAACATTAGCAGCATGATTACGCAATTCTGCTACTGCATCAAACATATTTAGCAACTTTTTGTGTGAAAGCACCTATTTTCACAGCTAATTTCTCATAATAATTTAGCGTGATTGGCTGAAGCATATTCAATAAAGTGGTGAATATTTTTATACCAGAATGTCCGTGTCCAAATGCACCCATTTTGTGTATACTCTTCTACAATTAATATCATATTCTCGATTACATTGTTTCGAAATATAAAACTCATTTTCATATTTTCGGTTCTTTGACGCAATTCACAATTTTTCGTTTTGACGACATTTTTTTTTTTCAAGCTAGGCGGTACACTTTGTGGATGAAAAATGTACCATATATATCCTCAAAACCGAAAACTTAACCCCTCTCATTTTATATGTAGAATCACCTCTGTATACATGTTTTATAAAGTATAAAATCTGACCAACAGCAATTTGAACATGTTAGCTCCATTTTTACGCAAATTTAATTTCGATTATTCATGGTTATAACAACATTTTACAATGATACCTCTTTTATCATGCTACACTGAGAAAAACCGTAACATTCAGAGGCATAAAAATGATTTAAATAATTAATTTTAATTAATTTTAGTGTTAAAGATATATTTTAATTAGACCTTCATGTGTCTACATTAATATTCATTTGCTAAAAGTTGACGAAAAAGATAATAAAATTTGACTACTTTTTCATTTTCCGCGATGGAATTGGCCATATATATTTGCGGTTATATCATACACTGTGCGTAATAAAAAGGACACTAAGGGAAACTTGAGGTTATTGGAAATTGAGGTATCAAAAGGTGCATTGTCAATCTTTAAAATTTTCCAGGGAGGCAAAAAAGTGACTTATTAGGTTGAAGTTGTGGGTACTAGATAAAATGTGAACTGCGAACCGCGAATTGCGAACTGGTAAAATGCGAACTTTTTTGCGAACCATTGTCCTAATGATGTAATGTTTTATCTTCGTTGAATAGTTTGTTTAGCGGTATTTTTTAAGGACTTTTAAGCGAAAAAATTAATTAAAAAAAATAAAAGCAAATTAAGTGAAACTAGATAAATACAATTTAAAAAAAAAAATTTATTTTAATTATTTTATAGACTGTCTGCTCAAACCAAACCAGCAGTCGGTTTAGCAGCACTCCGTTGCGAGTCAGGTTATAAGATAATCGATGTAGCAGCACTCCGTTACGAATCAGGCTAAAAGATAGTCGATGTAGTAGCACTCTGTTGCTAGTCAGACTATAAGATAGTCGATGTTGCAACACTCCGCGCATGTTTTACAGTTAAAAAATAAAAATTTGGTTTTAAATAGAGCTTTAATATAGATAATTAAGAATTGGAGAGTTTTTATTATTATCATTCTTATTATAACAATAATGGTCTTTAAAGTATAATGTTTTAATTTGCAAAAAAGTTCGCATTTTACCGGTTCGCAGTTCGCATTTTACCGACAACCGAAGTTGTGTGAAGGAAAAGTATTGTAAAAAGTTCTTAATAATATTTCAAAATTTTATAAATAAAATTCTTAAAATTATTAAACTACTTAAATAGTTAAACTAATTGCTTTATTCATTACATTATACGATATTATTATTTAAACTAAAAAATTACACAACTTTATTCAATTTTCACTTTATTATTGCATTTTTCAATCATACTGCAATATAGTTCAAATACTAGAATATGTTTTTAATAAATTTTTTTTGCTATTAAAATAACCTTTACTAAATGTCCAATACTTTTTTTAGTGGAGTTTAAAGACTTTTTCTTTATTTTTTTTCTATACACTTTTTTTCTTTTCAATATAGAATTGATTTCATGCAAGTTTACTAGCTCCTTTGAATAGGATAATGAGCTTACACAAAAATAAAGTGGTGAAAGATGGTCTAGAAGATTGATAGACACTTTTAAATCTCTTGGTCAAATTATAAAAAAAAATTTATGAAAATTAAGATAAACCTCAACATTTTGATGTAATTGTGCATCAATTGGCAGCTTATTTTTACATAAACTGTTTGGTTGACTTTCTGAATTCTAACTCTGCTAGTAGTAAAACAAGCATTAGATAATACAGACAAAAGATTATCTAGATTTTTGAATTATTTTATTTTTTATAAGTATTAAAATACACTCTTCAAAAAAAATTTGTTTGATATTCTATAGTTTCTCCAACAAAATTAAAAGTATTTTTCAATTAAGTTAATTCTATAGTTTCTCCAACAAAATTAAGAGTATTTTTCAATTAAGTTAACTTTGCCAACTTTTTGAACAAAGTATTTTTCGATAAAAAGGACTAATATGTATACACCAAAATATGAAATAAATTTTCTTCTTTTTCTGTTTTCTAAATATGATTAGCAAGGTTATATCCTATAAAAGCTGAGGATTTTGAAAGAGATTGAAAAAAATTCTTTCTAATCTTTCTCTATTCTGCCATTCTTTCTTTTTTTTTTTTTAAAGCTTATAACTTTAATTTTAAAAAAAGTACATATACTGAGTAGTTTATATATTAGGGGCGCCAAGGTTTATATGCTAAACTATTAAATTTTTTTTAATTTTTTCTGAGCTCTTTAATTAAAAAATAAATAGATTGAGAATAGTTGTTGATTACTTATTTGAAAGAATAAGTTTGCGAGTTGTTTATTTAAATCATGTTTTTTTGTATGTTAAATGTTTATTGTAATCGTAAACTCATATTTAAAAATGCCAAATTTTATATTTTAAACTATTGATTTTGAATGTATTTGCTCTGCACTTCAATAAAAAAATAGTTTTAGCAAAAAGTAGTAGTTTGTTAATTATTTGAAAGAATAAAATTGTGTGTCGTCATGGTGGAAAAAAAATTAACTTTTGGGTTTCTTTTATAGAAAACCCAAACGAGATATGGTTATAGACAAAAAAAAAGCAAAAACATTGATTAAATATTTAGATTGAAAAAGATCTTATCGGTAATCAACAGATAACAGCAACGATAATTGCAGGTAAGATATGAGATTTATAACTATTGGGTTTATTAATAGATACAAAATAATAATAATTTAAAATAAAAAAATAGATACAATGTAATAATAATAATAATAAATAATAATAAAAGATAATAGATTATCCTTTATTTAAGCTTTAACAACTATTGTGTACTATTTTTATTCTTTTCTAGATGTTGGGTGTTGAATGTGCTTTTAACCATATTTAAAATCATAACAAATAGAAAATAAAACAACATGTTCTCTAGAAGCAAAAGACGTTAATAGAAAATTCACAGTATTAAAATTTAAGAGACACTCCTGACATATTCCTGGCGTAACTCGTGACAAAGCAGTTGACGCTGAATCTTTTTTCTGAGCGCTTTAATTTAGAACCAAGTACCAGTAAGTATACGCCAATTTCATTTTTATTAAAGGTTTTGCTTTTTCTTAAAAAAATAAATTGATTAAAATTACCGTACAAAGTCTTGTTTTAAAGCAAAAACTTTAGTTTTAACTCCTTTCTTTGAGAGAACATTAGGGAATATTTTCTTGAATTTATTCAGGTCTTAAATACATCTGGTTGAAAGCTTGCTTGTTAGACGAGCTTTTAAAAAAAGGGACATCCTTACAAAATAAGGGTGACCAAGGTTACGATAAAGGATCACACATAAAGGGAAAGAACGCAGGCGTATAACCTTGACCTTAACCCACGAGCTTTTTTTGTTCCTTGAGAAAGCCATTCACTAAACCTTGTTGTCAATAATGCAGCATTTTTATGCACTCAAGCCTTTAACTTTTTCAGCAAAATTCAGAAGGTTTTTTTCTGAATCAACCCATATATGGAGTATATACACAAATCATGTAAACAATTTGACTGTTAATTCTCGGAAAATGGGTTGTATAGTGTTATTACAGATGTATAGTGTTATTACAGGAACTGACCAAAAAACTGAAATTTGATCTAAAGTTCTCTGATAAAGTTGTGGTCAGGCGAAGAAAAAAGAAAAGCAGTTTACTATGAAGGCAAAGACGAATTGTGAAATCGACTATGGAGACTTTAATAGTAAATTTTTATTTATTAATTATTAATTATATTTGAGAAAGATTTGAAAAGATGGAAAATCACAGCAATATCTCTATAACATAACAAAATAAAAAAATGTAAAACAGATGCAGTTAAAGAAAAGTGAAAAAAACTGCATTCCGTTTTGGCAGCTGATGGCAAGAGTGACGTCAATAGGAATGAACTGTTAGATAAAATCATGAACTTAACTATAATGTTGCCAAAAGTTCTTTGGTCACACTGTCCGAAAACAACATTGTCATTTTCCACATTTTCAAAACTCTTTGATTGACATCATTTCTAAGTAGCATTCCCTGTAGCATTGAAAATTTTGCTTTTGCTCTCGGTATCAGTGACCAGTGAAGAAAGGAGTTTCTCTAAATTGAAAAATTACCTTCGATTGACCCTTTTTCAGGATCGCCTGTGTGGATAACTACATTAGCAGTTTAACACCAGGTTCTGAGTACAATTAAAAACGATTCATTTTTGAAAGACTTTGCTAAACTTAAGGTAGGAAAAGTTTGTTACTTGATGATACGTTTTATTTTTGTCAAAAAAAACTGTTCGATATGTATTTGTTAATTTCTTTGTTTCAAAATGTATTTTATGACGCTTACAATTCTGTAGTCAGCTTTTATGTAAAGTTCGGTAAATTTTTATTAGGATATGTTTTTATTGTATTTTAGAAGTTTTGATAAATATACGCAGTTTACCAAAACACATGATGCGTTAATAATAAACATACCTTTTTTGATATTTTCATAATAAAAATTCGGAGTGTCTATTCGCTTAAATTTTTCACGTGCAAATAGACTATATTTAATTATAGTCTGTTCGCAAGTTTTATTAAAAAAAGGTAATGATCATCGAATTTAAAGGGAATTTTAAAAAATTAGGTTTATTATTATTGGTTTTCAACTTTAGAATTACACTAGCGCAGTGGAGTACTAAGGCAGTATTTACGTTGGCTGACTTTTGAAGGGTATGCGCACCGTAGTGTATATACATATTGGCTGCTTATCTAGAGATAGGCACATTATAGTATAAATACAATTGCAAGGCTTTTGGCTTGGGAAGTCAATCTTTTAATTAAAAAAAAAAAGAAGTATTTCTTAATGTTTATTTTGCCTATTGGCACATTTTTGTTTGTTTTTTGAATAAAAATTTAATTATGTTTAAGTAATTTTATTTTTTTTATTATAATTGATTAAAAAAATTAAATTGCTTTAAAAATATTTGACTTAAGTTATAAACATTTTTTGTTTTTTTTTGTTTTGTTTTTTAACGTGCGAATAGACTAATAAAATAGAGTCTATTTACTCGTGCGTGCGAATAGACTCGCCCATAAAAATTAGCGTCAAATATTTTTTAGAATTATTAATATAATCTGCTTTATTGTTCATTTCAATTTTAAAGAAACAATCATGTTAATATTACTTATCCTATTATTTCAAAATTTATAAAAATATTAAACCTCGAAATATTTTTTTTAGAATTTTCAAAGGATACATTTTTTTTTATGATTGGGGCGCCAGACCTTAATTTCGCATATACCTAAAAAAGTTACGGTTTTACTCATAAAAATGACTTAAATTAACTAGTTTTAGCACTAATGGTATACTTTAAATAAATTTTCATGTGTATATAGACACATGAATATTTAACTCAACTTTTCGCAAATGAATATTGATTTATACATCAATATTCATTTGCTAAAAATTGATAAAAAAAGAGAATAAAGTTTGACTACTTTTTCATTTTATTATTAACAAATAACTAAAACATTCTTTTAATTAAAAGTGTTTTTTTTTTTTTTTTTTTTTTTTTAAAAAAATATTTTCTTACAGCCTGCTGCTACAAGGGAGTGCTGCAACATCGACTATTTTATAGCCAAATATAAAAAAGCGTTCTCTATAAAACTACTGTTTATATATATATATATATATATATATATATATATATATATATATATATATATATATATATATATATATATATATATATATATATATATATATATATATATATATATATATATATATATATATATATATATATATATATATATATATATATATATATATATATATATATATATATATATATATATATATATATATATATATATATATATATATAATCCGTTACTCGTATACCGCTACGCAAAATATGAAGATACTAAATTAATAAAATAAGTTTATACTATTTAAAAGTTAAAAATGTGTAAAACTTACAATTATTTAAATTGGAAATTTATAAACTATACCTTGTCATTTCTAAAAAGATACAACACAAAAGTTAAAAATTGTAAACGAATTTAAAAATAGTAGAAGATAACATTCGAATTTAACCAAAGCGTAAACTTGTGTCTAGAATTTCTAAACTATTATTTCTGCTACACCAAAAATTTCTGTAGACGTACCTATAAATGTAATAATAAAGTACTAATTATGCAACCAGTCTTAACAATACTCCCAGTCTAGATGTTGTTTAGGTCTACAATTTAATGGACAAGGTGGAAGGTTGACTTCACTATTCGGAAGCTTTGCTATTTTTCCAATGAAACTATATTTGTTTTCTCTTTTTGATGGAAATGGAATACTACCATTAAATTTAGAGCACGTATACGCATCGTGTTGCATAACATCATCGCTTATCAATGGCCAAAGATATTTTCCTAAAATATCTTGACAATCTCCTCTGGGTGCTTCAGCATCAATTGTACGTCTTTTACTTTTTTCAATAACAAATTTTGCAATAGTATCACCAAGATATGGCTTTTTAATGTTTCGGAAACACCATGTTCCTGCAAGGAAGTGAACCCCATGAAGGGGATGGTCTCTCATTACATGAATTAATTTATTACTATTTAACCATTCTCTTACAGCATCTTCTTCTCGTGGTAATAAAAGTGAATCTATATCTCTACTGCACATTACTTCAACATTGTGATCGCCAGCTGCAAGATACCGCCATGCCATTGCGTTTATATGCGATACATTTCCGAACTCCGATAAAAAGTTCGCATCATAAAAAAAAAGATTTTTATGTTTTTTTTTATAAATGTTTTGTAACTCTTTATTAAACATCTTACCATCGTGGTACACTCGAACGCTCCAATTTTTATATAAATTACTTTGAGAAGCAGCGAAAGCATTTGTTTCAACAGCACTACCATACCTATCCCAATTGCTCCCAAAAAGGGAATAAGATAATACATAAGTTGATTCTGGATTTTTTTGATGTAACTTATTTGTTGAACTTAATTGCGTTGAATGAGTTTCTAATGAATTTGAAGTTAACATCTCTCTATTAATTGTTTTTCTTTTCTGATTACTCTTGATATAAAGAAACAAAACGCCTAAAACTAACAATATAACAAGTTTAGCTATCAACCTCATTTTATATATAACTGTAAGCTACTTTGTAAAAAGATGTACTGTCCCGTTTTTGTACATAACTTTGTAACTTTAATTGTAATTTTGTTTTTGACAATTAAAGATCTTCAAATTATTTAAATAAAGCATGAATTAGTTGAGTACATAATAATATTTTCTTTTACCATTGTTTTATTGTTAATTACTTTATCCATTAAATTCCGCTTCATAGGAGTTTTTAATAGGTTTTAAGCAACAAATAAACCTACGTTTTAAGCAACAAATAAACCGAGGATTAGTGTGCATAGGCGTGTCAGAAAAAAATTTTTGCATTTAGTTTGTTTTTTAGGTAAAAACTAAGAATAAAAAAATGGGTGCCAAAAAAATTTTTATATTTAGGACCGGGACCCATGACGTCAAACCTTAACCCTAACCCTGACGCTATGTCAACAAAAAAAAGTCGTAAATTTAAAAAAATGTATTTTATACTAAAGAAATTGTCAAGCGGAACAAAAAATATGTAAAAATCATGTGCTGAAAACGTTTCCTTCTCAAGATATTCCACTTTTGAGAAAAGAGAATGATTTTTTTTGTTTTTTTAATAAATAATAAATGAGTTTATTAAGCATTATCATCTTCATATTTTGAAATTGTATAAATAGTACAAAAGATAAAAAACTGATATGGATGATTTTAATCCCCTGTCTTCCACAAATAAATACAAAATACTACACGAGATAAAGCCGTTATCAAAAGAAAAACATTTAGTAGTATCTAACCACTATATAACATACCAATACCCAGAAAGTAACCATTATTAACGGAATGGCGCTGGTAAACAGAATTCACAAAGGTACTGAAATAAAATTGTGGAAGGCAAACCTTTTTCATTCTTAAAATATAACTATCAAAAAATAATACTTATTGAAATATTTAAATATAAATGATTTATTCAAGACTTAAACATTAAAGTTGTTCATTCTAATTTTTCTTTAGGACTTTGCCAAACAGTTTGTTATATTACTATTAAAAAATACTATGTTCTCCCAAGAGACAGACAACTTTTCAATTACATAGGAATTAAAAACAACTACAAATATCTTAGCCATCTTCACGAAGAGGCTGACACTTTTTTTGTGCTCTTTGATATTGCAAGATGTAATTTGTTTTCAGGATGATATGCAGGGGCGGATCCAGCATTTTTTGGTGTTTGAGATAGCTAACTGCCAGACATGGAGCAAACTCCAAACATTTATATGTTTTTACTTATATCAAATAAGGATGGTTTGCGAAAAATTGCGATGATTGGAGCCTGGGAACAAAAAAGCCCCAAAATTTGAGACGTACCTGCCCCAAATGTGAGAGCAACAAGTTGATAAAATATTTTTTGTACTATTCTCAACAAGACTTAAATTTGTCCATAAATTTAAAATTTCATTGTAAAATATTTCAGCGTTCAAAATTTATGACCATGTAAAGTTTGAATTCCCCTCAATTCGAGGGGGTTACAATTTTTATATGGTCATAATTTTTGAGGGCTAAAATATTTTACGATGAAATTTAAAATTTATTGATAAATATAAGTCTTGTTGAGAATAGTACAAAAAATATTTTATCAACTTGTTGCTCTCACGTTTGGGGCAGGTACGTCTCAAATTTTGGGGCTTTTTTGTTCCCAGGCTCCAATTATTGCAATTTTTTGCAAATTATCCTTATTTGACATAAGTATAAACATATAAATGTTTGGAGTTAGCTACATGTCTAGAAGTTAGCTATCTTAAACACCAAAAAATGCTGGATCCACCCCTGATATGTTTTCTTCCCAGGTACAGACGTACTTTTGTTGCTGTTATTTTACTGTGAATATCTCCCAGCCGGCAAATAACATCGAAATAATGTTGAACTATCGTTGAAACCTAACGTTGAATTTACGTTGATTTAACGTTTAGAATAAAAGTTTTTTTCAACGTTGATTTATCAACGTTAAATCAACGTTAGGTTCAAACGTTATATCAACGTTGAACCGACGCGAAAAAATGATACAATAACGTTGAATTAACGATGATACGTTTAAAATCATAGTTTTTTTTAACGTTGATTTATCAACGTTAAAACGAAACGTTATAACACTTTTTCACCATCAAAACGTGCTATGTATGTCAAAATGTATGTATTTATGTAAACGAGCTATGTGCGGCAAAATGTGATCACTATCAAAACGTACTATGCATATACATTAATGTTGCTGTGCATTATCAAGGTATATTATGGGTATTAAATCTATTCATAGGTCTATAAATATACTATTTAGAACTTTTTCAGTTTAGTTTGGTTAAAATAGCTAGGTATGATTAAAAAAAGAGATAAAACTTTTTTTTAATCATACATCAAAAAAATCAAAAAGGGAAGATTTGGAAAAAATATGAATGGAAAAGTAATAAAACCTATGAAGGTATATCTTTTTCAAGGCCATATAGATTATGATGTTCTTAAAACATATTTTTCCTCTTTTGCTTTTCATATCCGTGGAGGCTATATAATACTTTGAAAATACTCTGAATTTTTAAAAGAAAATATAACTGTTAGTTGGTTATTATTAATTTTTCAAATATTTAATTTAAATAAAACAACCTATTTTCAAAATTATATAATAATCAAAATATAAAACTTTTCTAGCATTGAAAAGTAATTTTTAGGGTGGCCACATAAAATTTTTATAAGAAAATTTTATGTGGCCATTTATTATTGGTTTAACGTCCATATTTATACACTTATGGGGCTTGGACAGGGGTTAAATAATGTGATTTTTTATTTTAAATAGCATGCATTTGCTAAAGCAATTTTTTACAATTCCATGCACTTTAAGGCGTTAACCAATTTTCAGACCGAGAATGGGTATTTTGAACAGTATACTTCCATTAAGAATTAAAAAAAGAGAAGTTAAAATAGCTTTGATCAAATTTTTACCTTTATAGAGGATGATATAGGATTTTAGAGGTGGTTTTTTAAAAAAGAAGACTTTAGAGGATTTTAGAGGAGCTGTGGTCACCCTGATTATAAATGAGGTAAGAGTCCAATACTGCATTTGATTAACTCAGCATAATTTTGTGTATTCTATTTTTAGAAGACGCCCCACTAATTAATTATAATTGATTTATTTGTAAAAAACATAAAGTAAATCTAATATTATGTTTGTGGAGATACATCATAGGTGGAGAACAATCCAAACCACACAAGTGGAAACCTGGATGCAAATTTTGCATCCAGGTTTTAAACTTTAGATAACTTTAGAACCTGTAAAATATACATAAAATATACATGCCACAAAATTTTAAAAGTTAAATTTCAGGACATTTCCAGGACATTCCAGGACATTTTGTTGCATTTTCCAGGACATTTTATATCTTATTAAATGAATATTATCAATTATCTTTTATGTTAAATTTCTTTCATATTGATTGAATTATAGAATAGAATATTATATTATCATATTATTATATTATTATTACTCTCTTACTTAAAATTAAATTCAAACCATTTATATAAAAATTTTTTTCGCATAAAAAGTTTAATATTACTTCAATATTATTAGTAATTTTTTAACTTGACTTAGAAAAAAAAAAGTTCCAGGACATTTCAGGACATTTTTGAAAAAAATGTAATTTTCCAGGACATTTCAGGACATTCCAGGATACTTGCAAAAATCCAGGACATTCCAGGACATTCCAGGACTGTGGCCACCATGAATATAACTAATTATTTATAGTATAAATTCTAAAAAAAAAATATTTTAGGCATAAAATTGAAATTTATATAATCCAAGCACATAAAATTAATACCTACTTGATATATAATCAGGAAATTCTCTTTGTTCATGTTTTCTTTTTTGTAACATTTTTTGTAACATTTTGTTAACATTCTAATTATCGCATTTTTCTTTTGAAGCCGTGAATTCAAAATTTTCACAACACTGTTTGCTTTCTGCGGAATTGAAATAGTTATACAAGTAGTTATATATTTTGTATCAACAAAATAACTCTTCTTACCACATTATTTAAAAAAGTTTAGTTTTTATTTGTAGAAACTTATACCAATTCTTCTCTGCATTTTAGTGCAGTCAATGCTTTGGTACCTGGAAGCCAACAAACAGTTTTATCACTAATCCAACTAGATGGAATTCTTCTTGTAAATCTTCATTCATAAGATTGATGATACCTCTAGATTGATGAACTTCTAGACATAAGGTGCATTGATACTTTATCTAGATCTTTGATATTGGAACCTGTAAAATATCATTACTATTTTGTAGTAAAAATTAAAATAACTCACTTATTATTAAACAAAAAATCTAACTTTTACTAAATCATAATTCAAGCATATTAAATAATTGCCTACTTGGAAAATTATGATTTTTTTGTTGAGAAAATCAACATCCTCATTTTTTCTTTTTTCCTCAGTTGTTCCTCAGAATTTAAAATTTTCATATTATTATTTGTTATTATTTTCACATTATTACTTTCACATTATTATTTCTATGAAAATGAAATAGTTATAAAAAAATCTTCTTTTTAGCTTTTTATTTAGATTTAAAAAAATAAGAAATAGATGTTATACCCGAAGAGAACTTAACTTTTATTAGCAGAAACTTCAGCCAATTTTTCCCAGGATTTCGACGAAACTTCATTGCATTCAAAGGTTTGGTACCTGGTGGCCAGTAAACAGTTTTGCCATCAACCCAATTAAAAGGGATTACACCTCTTCTTGTAAATCTTCTTTCCAAACAGCTCTTTTCCACATATATAATTTTAGTAATATCCTATAATAATTTTAACAAATAATAAAATAAGGAAACCATAATATGAAAACTATTTGAAAACATTATATTATAGTACCTGGACTACTGTTAAAGGGAAAACTAGACTTTTTACAACTTTGACTCTTGTTAAATAATGATTTTAGGTGTTATTAGTGGTAATGAGATTCCTTTTTTTATTATTAAATAGACTTATTTTTTTTTATTATTATTCTGCAGAACTCTCTCTTTAAAAATTATAAATAAATAGCAAGAGTGCTTGTTTAGGTTTCAAAAAAATCAATACTAATCATATTGAAAACTGTTAAAGCAATTGTACTTATTTTAATTTCAGTATAAGATATATAAGAACACAAGGTTTAGAATAAAAGAGAAAACTCTGTCCATTAAGAATAGGATTGCAATAATCCCATGTTGCTGAAGCATATATATTAAAAATAAAGTAAGACAAAATACTTCAACATAAATAAATAACAATTATCAGAAATACAAAGCAAAGTATATTACAAGATATCACACAATCTGAATGTTCTCTGATTACGAAAGATTATTTGTTTAAAAAGATATTTATATTTATATGTATATTTAATGTCTAATAGTAATACTATTACTTTGGTCTTGAAACTAGTATACTAAAAACTGCATCTACATCAAACAAAGATTATTTAGTTTTTATAAATGAAACAATACTTATTGATGTAAATATCGATCTAAATTAGTACTAATACCTTGGTGGTCAATACTAATAGTATTGACCACAACACTTGCTTTTGACTGTAACTGATTTTGAAGTCTGAAGCAAAGTTTTTTTAAAAGAACTTTGCTTCAGACTTCAAGCTAAAACTCTTTTCCATATTCACGCGAACAGCAGTACTCTACTGCTCATTTCACTAGTGTATAATTAAGTGAAATATGGTTTTTTTTCAATTTCTTCTGAGAAAAACACAGAGTCATCGTCATCATTTTGAAACAAATAATAACAAAGATATTCTTCACTTTCATAATCGCTATCCAAATTTTTGTTTTCTTCTATTTGATTGATGTTTTGACAAAACATCAATCAAGTAGAAGAAAACAAAAACTTATTTAAGAAAGTGAAGAAAAGAAACTTGAGAGAAATAATGACAAATCAAAATATACACAAAAGTTTTGTATTGAAGTATTTTGACTTACTTTATTTTTAATATGCACAAAAGTTTTGTGTATATTTTGATTTGTCAATATTTCTCTCAAGTTTCTTTTCTTCACTACTAGAAGATGATTATAATCATAATAAAATAATAAATTTAAATTTGTATAAATAAAAATAGAAATAAAATAAAAACTAAAATATATATATAAATATGATAAAAATAGTATAATGCATTATAAATTGTGCCACAAATTATAATTTGTGCTACAAATTATAATTTGTGTCACAAATTATAATTTGTACCACAACTTATAATTTGTGGCAGAATTCTGCCAGAGCTAGAACTTTAAAGTGGCATTTTTTCCAGTTTCTTAAATAATTCATTAATTTTTTTATTCATAGTAACAAGAAATTTAAATACTAAAAAAAGCGTTTTTAATAACTAAAAATTAAAAATTTCACACATTATACTAAAATATTATTTCAATTAATTTTTAGCTTAACAGTTAAAGTAATATCTAATCAATAATATCAGCAATAATCAGTTAAAGTTTAACTAATACTACTTTGTGCACAAACTCAACGCGTGGTTTTTTTATAATTAAGTTTATTTGTCAACAATGATTTAAAGTTGAAATAACGTAAAAAAAACAACGTTTAACCTAGAGATGTACCGAAGCTTCGGCTTCGGCAATTTTGTCAAAGCTTCGGTTCGCCCAAAGCCAGGTCAATTTTTTGCCGAATCTTTGGCTTCGGCAAAAAATTTTAAATAATTAAAGTTATAAGCTACTGTTGTACAAGTTATAAAAATACGCTAATTGCCAGTGTCTAATTTAGTTATAAATTCAGGACTACAGAGTTAAAGTTGGAGTCTATACCATGTACTTAGTATTATTTACTCCCAAATGTCTTGTTATGGAGGGGATAATAATAAATAAGGAAAAATATTTTGAAATTAATAATAAAATTAGAGAAGATCCTCATACACTTTGAAGGCTCCCAAGTGTGACTTAAGATGAACTGAATCAGCATTTCTATGCAGATTAAAAACCGTATAATTTAAAACAAATTAAAAGTTTTTAAAAATAAAATGGGTAAAAAATCTTAATTTGTATTATGTAACGAATTGGGATTGTGTGGGATTACCGCAAATAGAACAAAATTTTGTTTCAACATTTGACCTATAAACCTTGTAATCTCACTTTAAAGAAGATTAAAGATACGTTGCTACTATTTTAAATTGTGTGTATGTTTAATTTTTTTAAATTTTATTTAACCATATAAATAAAAATTTACAAATTTTTATCGTAAATTTACAGAAATTGGTTAGGTGTCACTTATATAGATACAAACTAGTCAATGGAGTGACACATAAAAAACATAAAGTTCTCAACAACAAAGAAGGAAGAAAAGCAAACGAAATATGAATGAGGAGAATAAAAAAAGAAAAAAAAAAAATTAACAAAAACTAGATAAATTAAAAGAAAAAGAAAAACAATGATAATAATTATCCTTTTTCTTTTATTAACATTATGAATACTTCTAAATTGAATTTATATATTGAACATGTAAACCTATATTCTGGTTTCTACTTATGAAATTATGAAGACTTTTAAATTTTATTTAAAATAAATTTAAGGTTGAAGCTTTGACTACTTTGAGCTCTTATATTTATCATCAAAATTTATTTAAATTAGATAAACAATTTAAATCAAATAAATATCAGCCTGCTCAGTCCCTGTTTATTTATAAATATAAAGTAAATAATAATATAATTATAAATAAAAAAATTAACAAAGTACCCAGCCAACATTGACAGACGGGCACCGTATGGTTTTTGTCTGGGCTTACGGGAACGGAATTTTGACGGGTAAGTGTTTTGGTTTCCAGACAATTATTAGAATAAAACAACATATGGTCCCAAATGGTAATAAAATCAAGCATATTTGCTCGTTAGGTTTTATTTGGTTTTTATCAGGGCCGAATAACCTGGGGATTTGACGGGTTTCCCATAAGGTTCCTAAAAGGTTTTAAAAAAATTATAACAAAACTTACTCGATGGTTGCCATTTTTAATTCGTATCGTGCGTGAAGTAAGATTAAAAATTTAACTTTTATGCATTACATTTTTTGAATACATTATATTTACATTGTAATTAAAAAGAATTTTTTTTTGATGTGTTTTGTCACTGTAAAACTCAGTTAAAAAGACGTTGTTTTAAAATTTCATTTATTTATTATCATTATGAGTATTATTATTATCATTATGAGTAAATTTCATTTATTTATTATCATTATGAGTATCGTGGAACTAAACTCCTGATTGATTTAACAGCGTTGAAACTATGTACTTACATTAGTTGATGGATACACTTATTATATATGTACAATCTAGCATGATCTTTCAACAACAAAAGAGAAAACTAATACTTAGTGACTCTAAGCGAGCTGTTGCTGATCTTTCATTCTAAAAAACATATATTTTTCTTATAAATTGGGTCAATAATTTTTTAATATATATTCATCCTGTTATTTTATTCTAATAATTGTCTACCGAAACACAAAAAGAAAATATATTTCGAGCCAGAAAAAGTGTGTCAACAGTCTTCTTGAAAAGAAAAGAAAAAGAAATAAGTTTGACTTGTTAATTTATAATATATTTTATAGTATAAATATTTATTTAAAAAATTTTACTATTATTATTTAGAAATTTTACTATATTTTATAATATAAATATTTAATACCTTATCTCTTATTATAAATTTCAAAAGTGTTACATTCTTTACTTTGAAAATACTATTACATTCTTTACTTTTCACCAAAATACTCACACACAGTGTTGCATATCTCACTAGTATATAAAATATAATATTATATATATTTTTTTAGTCTATATAAACTAAAATTTGAAATCAAATATATCAATAAAAATTCTAATAAAATAATAATATAAAAGTCATAAATAAAAATAAAAATTCAGAAAATAGAAATTAAAATATAAAACTTATAAATAAAAAGATATATATAAAACTCATAAATTAAAATAAAAATAAAAACCTAATAAAAATACAAATGTACATTTTGCTCAACCAAATACCCATTTCTCATTATCATCATCCTAAATGCTGAAGTGAATAATATGGTTGTTAAGTCTCCTTGTGGTGTTTGTTATAAAACTGTAACATGCAATCAAAAATTTATAAAATGTGACTCTTGCAATAAGTGGATACACACTAGGTGTAATAATGTTGATAGTAAATGCTACAACTCTTTGATGACTGAAACTGGCTATTGGTACTGTCTTAATTGCTTGGAAAACACTCTACCATACTCTTCTCTGACAGATAAGGATTTTAAGGTCACCATAAATGGTGCAAATACTTTACTCATAATTTGTTTAATGACACTTCTTCTAACCTAAAAAATCTCTTTCAAAATAAACTTGACAATGACAATATTAATTGTAAATACTATGATACTACAGAGTATAACAAAGCTATTAGTATTAATTCACAAACCTATTTACATGTAAATATATCATCCCTGGCATATTACCTTGAGGATCTAAAACTTCTGCTTTCCCTTATGAATAATAAACCCAATATCATTGCTATATCTGAAACTCGCTTAAATCACGACAAAACACTTAGAACTGATATCAATTTAAATGACTATGTCTTTGAACGTACTGATACTCATTCTAATAAAGGAGGAACTATTATATATATATAAGATCTGAATTAAATTATATCTTAAGACCTGACCTCAAAATTCAAAAAAAAAAGAACTAGAATCAACCTTTATTGAAGTCTTACTGCCATCAGAAAAAAATATTATTGTAGGTTGCATTTATCGCCACCCTTGTATGAATACTAGTGAGTTCTTTATCACTTATATACAAACCCTACTTGACAAGTTATCACTAGAGAATAAAAATATAGTTCTTTTAGGAGACTTCAACATTAATCTTTTAAAATATGAATCTTGTAATGATGCTTCTAACTTTCTAGATCTGATGTACTCTTCCTCCCTCTTCCCATTAATTACTCAACCAACCAGAATTACTCCAAAATCAAAGACACTCATAGATAATATATTTGTAAACTTTCACACACCAAATACTAAATCAGGAAATCTAACAGTATCACTTGCTGACCATCTTATTCAGTTCAAATCATTTCCATGCAAGAACTTAAAACAGTCTCTTCCCAAAGTATATCGTAGATGTTTTAAAAATTTTGATGAAAAAAAGTTTCTTAAAAATTTAAAAGAAACTGATTGGCTCTCAATAAACCAACAAGGGAACTATTGTGTTAATAACTTTACCTCTAAGTTTTTGGATACACTTAGAAGATTACTGATAATCATGCCCCTTTCAAAATGTCTACCAAAAAAGCTAATAAATCTTTATCGAAGCCATGGATTACCAAAGGAATCATTACGTCAATACAAATTAAAAATAAGTTGCACAAGAAGTTCATTAAATGTAAAAATGAGAATTTAAAGCTACAATACTTCCAAAAATTCAAATATTATAGAAATCAAATTAGTAACCTACTGCGATACTCAAAAAAAATATATTACTCAATCTACTTTAATGAAAATCTGAATAATCTTAGGAACACCTGGAAAGGAATAAGGAGTATTATTTCTACTAAATCAAAGAACAACAATAACATAGATAGTTTAAATATCAATAATAAAACTATAACTAACAAGGAAATAATTACAAACACATTTAATGATTACTTCTCATCAATTGCAAATAATCTTGCTAAAGAAATTATACTTCCTAGATTTTACTTCAGCCACTATCTAAAAAACCAAAATCCTGATTCTTTTTTTATATCTCCAGTTACTTCTCAAGAAATAAATGACTATATCTCACTCATGAATCTGAAAAAAAGCACTGGACCCAATAGCATTCCTTCTAAAATAATGACCTTAGCATCTCAAGAATTGAGTTTCCCCTTGAGTATTTTAATAAATCAATCTTTCCAATCAGGGATATTTCCTGACTTATTCAAAATTGCAGAAATTGTTCCAATTTTTAAAAGCGGCTGTAAACAAGATCCTTGTAACTATCGGCCTATATCCTTACTCTCAAATGTAGGTAAACTAATTGAAAAGCTTATGTATAACAGGCTACTAAGTTTTTTAAATCTATCAGATAGCTTATATAGTTTGCAATTTGGATTCCGAAAGAAACACTCCACTAACCAAGCACTCATAGATATAACTGAAACCCTACGTGAGGCTTTAGATCATAAACAGTTTGCTGGTGGAGTGTTTGTTGATTTGCAAAAAGCATTTGATACTGTCGACCATGAAATCCTATTATCAAAGCTGTATCATTATGGTGTAAGGGGAATTGCTCTGAACTGGTTTAAGTCATATCTAAATCGTTGTCCTCAAAGTGTTACTATTGGTAATATCTCATCCACTACTAAGTTTACGTATATAGGGGTTCCTCAGGGTTCAACTCTGGGTCCCCTTCTTTTCCTTATCTACATAAACAATTTAAATACTTGTATTAAGTACTCGAAAGTGTATCATTTTGCTGATGACACTAACCTTCTAATTGTAGATAAGTCTTTAAAAAAGCTAAATAAGTACCTAAATTATGACTTGGCATCACTGGTCCAATGGTTACGATCAAACAAAATATCTCTGAATGTCAAAAAAACTGAATTAGTTCTATTTAAACCTCGAGGCAAAAAAATTATCAAAAAACTTAATTTTAGAATTAGTGGTCAAAAACTAAATATTGTAGATAAAATAAAATATCTAGGCATACTGTTAGATGAAAATCTCTTGTTCATTCAACAAATTAAATCCATAGCAAACAAACTAAGACGAGCAAATGGAATGCTTACCAAAAAAGGCATTTTGTGAATTATGAAACCCTTGTGAATATTTGGCATGCTATTTTTAACTCCCATCTACGCTATGGTTGTCAGATATGGGGACAAACTTCATCCATGTATAAAAAAACCCTCATAAATCTCCAAAATAAATCATTAAGAATAATTCACTTTCAACCTAACAGTTTTAGTTCTGACCCACTATAATCTTTCTAAAATTTTAAAGCTTGATGAACTTATCTACTTATCAAACTGTGTACTTGTATGGGACATTGTCCACAATAATATGCCCAGCTGCTTCACTAGCTATTTTAAATTCACAAATGATATTCATAGTTATAATCTTAGGTCTGTATCTTATTGTAGTCTCTCTAAGCCTTTAAAACTAACACATAAGTATGGCATAAAATCAATCAAGTATCAATCAATTCACTGTTGGAACTCTCTTCCTGTTGAAACTAAAATAGTATTATCCAAAATGACAAATAGAAATGCCTTCATAACCCATATAAAAAAGTTTCTCCTCAATAAAGATAATCAATGAACTATCATTTATGCTATCACCCCCTAGTCATTCTTTGTGGCTGAATTTTTAATAAAATAAAAGTATAAAAAATAAATTTATAAAACCCATAAAATAGAAATAAAAATATAAAACTCATAAAATTAAAATAAAAATATAAAACTCTAAAAATAAAAATAAAAAATACAAAACTCTAAATGTAAAACATAAAAATATATAAATGTTCATCTAGTCGCAATCAAATACCTTATTTTCATCATCCGATATAGTGTATATGGCTCTTAAAGATTGTGGCATTGTTATTAAACTATCTAACATTTAATAAATATACAATAAACTATTTCCTATGCAATCGCCCCTGCCTAATTCTCTTCAACTATTTTTTTTTTTTTTTTTTCTACTTTTTATCTGTCCTATTTTTTGTTATTGATATTATTAAGATTCTTATATTATTATTTTGCTTTATTATTAAGGATAATCACTATTTGCTATAAATGTTTTATTTTGATTATAGTAGTAAAATATATATTGACTATAGTGTTTTATATTACTGCATTAATATTATCATTAATATTATCATTATTAATATTTATTTCTATTATTATTAATAATATTTATTATTGTTATTTATTATTATTATTATTATTATTATTATTATGTTATTATTTATACCATTATAGGTCTTTACACGTCATCAGTTTATAACTGTTTGTAAATGTCCCGCACAATTGTATATATATACAGTATTATTAAAGTGAAAATAAATTGATTGATTGATTGATATAAAAGAATTTTTATATATACAAATATATACATGTATACTATTTTTTAAATGAATTTACAAAGTTCTACATATTTGTTGTACATATGTTCCAGAAACTATTAAACATGTAGTAAATGTTCCATTGAGACACTGTTTGCATTTTTAAAATGATCAAAATATAAAGTTTTGTTTCTGCTAGTGACTAGCGGAAACAAAACTTTATATTTTGATCATTTTAAAAATGCAAACAGTGCAAACTAGCAGCTAGTGATGTAATTAGATAATAAATGGTTTGAGTTTAATCAAAATATTAGTTAAGTCAGAAACATTTAAAAAGAGCAAACAGACGAATAGAATGTAATGAATAGGTTATATTTAGGGAATTAAAAGCTTTTAAATCGTTTTTACAGATCCACTCTTTTCCATAGATTTTTCTATATTTTATGCAAGCAAAATGACTGATGTTAACAAAGTTTACCCACCGTCAGATATAAATAAAGATAATTACATGTTTAAATGCAAAAATATGGCTTTATTGTTATGCATCAACCTCATTTTTTAATCATTGATATTTTTTGATTTTGATTTAAAATTGTACACTTGCAATATAACCAATAATTTCATAATATACATAATAATAACTTATACTTACAATACCTATACTTGTAAATACTTGTAATATAATAATTATGTTTATAATACTGATAAAAATTTTTATTGATATAAACTTTTGCATTCAAACTTTAGTTATAAAACTTTAATTCAACTTAATAACTTTTACATAAATAACAATAACTAAAAAAAGATGTTAGTTATTATATAGATTATAGCCATATGCTTATTTATTATAATTGAGTTACAGTAAGTTAAACAATATAAAATGTTAAGTTCCAGCCAATAGGTCTTATATGATAGGTATCTTATGTATATCTTGTATTTTGCAGCATGTTAAAGAATATTTCTGCATGGTGCACTCTGACTGTTGACAATATTTGCATATTGATATGAGTAAAAGTGACTTCAACAACCAGAATGTGTTTTTGATAAATATTAATTATAACAGGTTAGTAAATATAATTATAGTAATAATGGCAATAACTTTTTATTATTAGAATTAGTGAGAGACTTATGTATAATAGAGCTATTAAATTTGGGGGACAAATATAATAACTGGAGTAAATATTACCGTTGTTTATAACCTTGATTAGAGTAATGTAAGTAAATATTATTTTTATCTAAAGAATATTTGGCAAAAGTCAGTATTTCCTAAGTATTAAATATTATAAAAAAACATGTGTTTAAAAAAAAAAATTAAATGTATCATAAAATAAAAAAATAAGTATTTGAGTATAAAAAAAAACACATTTATTATTATAATGTATATACATCACATTAACTATGTTGTCTATAAAGTAGGGGTTGCAGCTGATCTTTCAGCTTCAGCTATAAACTCATTAGCTTCAGATTAATGATGAAGTTGATCAAGTCAGTTTAATCATCTTGATAGCTGATAGTAAAAGAGAATAATACTCCATAAATATTTTATATAAAATATATTTTTATATAGGAATTTATTCAATGAAAATCTAAAATAGTGACAAAATTTAAACATGTAAATTTTAAATAAAATTTGCCAAAAGTTGTTGCTATTTATAAATGTTGCCATCAGAGCCTAGGCCTAGGACTTACAATATTAGGGGACCCAAATTATGTTTTTAGAAATTTGTTTAAAAAGTGGTGCCCAAAAATCTAATTCCATTTTTAGTTATCTTAAGGGGACCAACTATCTTTTGTTCAAAAAGAGTATTTCATAGGTAAAAAAAAAAGTATTTCATAGGTAAAAAAAATTATTTCATAGGTAAAAAAAAAGTATTTCATAGGTAAAAAAAAAGGTAAATAAAACGATAACTTCTCACTGCTCCAATAATCATTCCTTAGTGAAAATACCTTTTCAACAGCAGCATTAGTGCCTGGACAACATAAAGAAATTTATGTTAAAACTTTTAAATTTTCATGTGGGATATGTTCTACTCTAAAATGCCAAAAGATTTCTACCCATCTTTTTTCAAGTTCTATTTTCTCATTGTTCCATTTCTTTAATTTTTCTTCATTTAAAAATAAATTTACTCTTCTGATTTCTTCAAAAAGAAAATTGTCATTAATAACAATATCTTTTACTTCCTTTATTACAAATTCGACTGCTAAAGAAACTTTTTTCCATTAAATTTTACTATTTATAAGGGTCCATTTAAAACAATTCAATGCTCTAAAGTTCATTATCCATTCTTCGATATATTCATAGCAAATTTTATAAAAATTTTTAACTTCTTTTAAAATTTTTTTTTTTTTTCAGCATTGGAATCTTCCAAAGCGGTCAGTTTATAGGCTTTAATATAGCCTCTAATATTGTATATAGTAGTGTATGTATATATTTTTTTATTTAAATTTGCCTTTAATATGTTTTTTTATATTTTTCTGCAAAAAAAATTTTTCTGTCACTTTATCCTTCTGAACTTATGTGATTAAGTTTTTGTTTTCTCTTACATATTTTCTCACTCATCTTATCTCATCCGTTCATTTTCTCTTTTTTTTTTTTTTTCTTAGCGTTACTCTTTTATATTTTTGTGTTAATTCCAACTTTTTAAATAGTATTGTTCCTTATACTTCTTTTTTTATTACTTGTCTTAATGTAGTTTTCTTTCTTTCTTATTATTTTTTATTTTATTTGTTTATTTTATGAAGGTGTCGCTCCATTGACTTGTTTTTAATATGAGTGACACCGAACATAAATTTGTAAATTATAATTAAGTTTGTAATTTTTGATTTTATGGTTAATTAACCATAAGCGCATGCGTAGTATGTACAGTAAGGTTTTTGTTATCCTTTTATTTAATTAAATAAATGGATAAAAAACTTTGCTGTACATACTACGCATGCCTCAAGACTGTCAAGCATGGCGTACATACTGCACATCAAAGATCAGCCTGGAGATTACATATGCAAATGTTGGATCCATCTCTTTTCACAAATGTAATTTTGACATTGTTAGAAAAAGAGGTCTGTAGTATCTATCTATCTCTCCAGGTTCATAATACAGCCTCTCAATTGTGTTGAAAATGGCAGCCATATGTGCGTTCAAAATTTAAATTACTGTCAAACTTGTATCTGGTGTTTGCCCTGTCCTCTGACATGCTGGAAACGGCTAGCAATATGTGCGCATGAAATTCAAATCACTGTCAAAATAATTTTAAATATTTAATTAATAAAATTGAAATGAAATAATATAAAAAAAAATGTTTTAGAAATGCAAATGAGTACAAAATTATACAAATGAGTACTTTCAGAGTACAGGGTTTGAAAAAAGTACGGTTTGTGATAAAAGAGTAAAAAAACTCAGTAAATGAGAATAGCAGGTCACCTTAATTGTTATCATATGTGATGCACCAGCTAGAGCATTTGTAAAATGTATTAAAGGACACAACCGTTATAACTGATGTGAATGTTGTGCTTAGAAAGGAGAGTGGTGTGGCAAGATAATTCTCTTACATATTTCACTAATTTTAAGCACTGATTCAGATTTTTTGTCATTAAAAGCATTCTGAACATCTTAGTGGTGTGTTAAATTGAATTAAATTTTGACATGGTGACAAAGTTTCCTTTAGACTTAATGCATCTAGTATGCTTAGGGGTAATGGGAAGATTTCTCAACTTATGGTTAAATTCCCCAAATGTTGTAAATTGTCTCAGATTACAGTCAATACTTTATCTGGCGGATTGTTCCAGATACGTCATTACATTCCAAGAAATTTTTATAGAAAATCAAGGTCTTAATTAGATATTAAAAAATGGAAAACAACTGAGCTTAGACTATTTATAGTAAACACTTGGCCAGTTGTTTAAAGAGAATGGTTTAGCCAAAAATGTATTTTATTTTTTAGATTTTTCAGTTGTAGTTCTACTTTCATAATGTTTCATTTTGTTGAAAAAATATGTTAATTTTGTTTTTCAGCTACTTATTTTTATATGTGAACTTTATCATAAGGATCAACTAGTGTACAATGTCCATTCATTAGCACATATAGGAAATAATACAGTTAAATTTTAGGTACTTGATAGATGTCCCTCTAAATACAAAGCTTTTTCAGGTCAATTAAAAAATGTTTGTCTAGGGGGCTCATTTGCAAATTTAGGGGCCCTTTTACAAATGTAAGGATTTTTTTTTTTTTTTTAGGATTCTTATTTAGATTTTTATTTAGTTTTTAGGAATTTTGGGGCCCTTATGATAGGTTTTTTTTTTGAATGGGGGGCTTGTATCTAGTAGCCATGGCACTGTATATAAGGTATATACAAAATATATCAAATTATATACAATATAAATAAAAAAATATATTTATTTAATAATTTTATATAATTTATTTATCAGTAACTAAAGGAATGTTATCAATTTATTATATGAATCATAAGCATGTGCTTATCTATTACAAGTACCTTTGATGGCGAAAATTACATTTTTTATCTGAAGAGAGTTGGGAGAAATTGTAAGAGTTTTATAACATATTAAAATTAATGTATGTGTTACCAATAAAATTTAAAACTAACAGTTAAACTTAATTTTTTACAGTTCATATTGAAACGAGATATTGTGTAAAGAGGTTTTCAAAGAAGTCGTTTTAACAACAATGGAAAAGCTTCCGATTCCCGAGATTAACGTGAAAGCATTTGATACATGATTAAAGAATCGTTCAAAAGTTTGCTTAATTTTGACAGTGTAATTTTAATTACTATTTTTTTTTGAAATAAACCAATCAATTTATATATAAATTTGCTTTTTCTGTAAATTTTAAACATTTAAACGTAGTTTTGCAAGATTTGCAATGAGTAAACCTCGTGGGACCCTCACGGGATACCCGGCGGGCATACCCATATGGGCCCCAGAAGAAAACCGCGGCCATGATCAATGTTGGCTGGGTATTCTATTTATTATTTTATTTAAAGCTCACTCTACAGAATTGTTAGATTACTATGGAAGCTTTTATCACAGATAGTTAATATTTGATTTCAGATACTGATGCAGATTTATCCATTACAGAGACAGAAGAAGAATTAATAGTAAGATTTCAGAGTGTAAAAGATTAAAATAAGCTAAAGAAAATGTTATGTAGTGTAAATTTAAAAACAAAAAAATGTTTAAAAGTGTGTAAAAAAGAAGTTTGAGTTAGAGTTAGAAATCTATCATTTGTACTTTTTTTTAGCAGCAGGTTCACAACAGTTGTAGTGAAATACAAAATGGAAATACAAAAATAAATACAGAGAAGTAAAAAAAAGATATTGAAATAAATAGCAATAAAAAGATAAAGTGTGTTTGTAATAGGGTTGTTAACCGGAGGATTTCGTGCAATTCCGGAAAAACAACATTCTTTCGTAAGGAGATTGAGAACTAGGAATTACATTTTTTCGTACCGAATGTTACAAAACATTTAAAATCGCCGATGTTCATTTCGCAAAAGCCACTTCCAAAATTTAGCATTTCGCAAGTTGACATACGAAACAAAACTATTTTGCAACATACGAAAGTAGCGGTTTCGGAAGTCGCACTTGCGAAACAAACATTTTCGCCAAACGACGTTTTGAAGTCTATAAAGAAAATTTGTTTGCCAGACTGATTTTAATTGTAAAAATTAACATCTTTAAATCCCAAAATGTTTATAATGAATTTTTATTTTCAGTATAATAACTATTAAATTTTTATGGTTTTATTTTTAGAAATATTGATAAAAAATAAAATTTCTTCTCAAAACGAAAGTATTTCGGATCACAACATACGAAAGAATTCTTAACGGAAATAAACTTACGAAACGTGCCATAATAAATATATACAACGATGTTTTTTGAACTCATTACGTATATTAAAAGTAAGAATGATGGGTAGGAATATACATGTTTTTTTTAAAGCATATGAAATTTTTGAAACAGGTTCGAATATGCTTAAGCAAATAGTAAAAAGAGGCTCAAATATATGCTTTAGCTTAAGCATATTTCTGATAAAATATACCTATTTCAATAATTTCTAAAAGTGTGCACGTTACTAAAGTTCTAGCAGATTTTAAAGGTATGTAGAGTCCTGTTTGAATACGCTTTTCGAAGTATAGATCTTAGAAAATATTGTTTTTTAATTTTAATAAGATATAAATTTGAGTATAAGATTGTATAGTTCAATCAGTTAGATACGTGATAATTCGCTGCAGAGATCCGGGTTCGCATCCCGCAGCCATTGTAACTTTTGTTCATCAAACTCTTTTTACTTAAGATAGCATTTTTTGACCTCCATGTTCTATATTACAGATCTTTCGTCACCTTCACAATAGTGACAACCTCTCTTCTGTTAGTTATTCTTTTAAGATTGAGTTCATTGTGCTTAATTCAACACGTTTCCCTTGCTTTACTAAGTTCTATTTAAATTATGATGAAATGTACGTAAAACAACTTTTTCAAATAATATAAATCATTTTGCTTTAAATCTTTTGCTCTTTGTACTAGACATCTGTCCTAAATACTTTGTAATAATTTCTAGCTAACCCTGAGACTAATATAACCATTTCTGAATATAATTTCCTTGAGGCTCCTACAGCCTATTGTGTTCCATTAAAAGTAACTAGTTTTTGAGTCCAGATATCAATTATAAGCATCTAAAGGTTCACATTACTATTCATTTTCCTGATATATAGAATCCTATTTGCATACGTATCTCTTTCTGTAATTTCTGTTTTATACAGTTTCTTAATTATATATTAAATAAATATTACTATTCACTTAGTTGAATAAACGTATGGCTCATTCAGTTAAGACATTTGGCCGCGTAGACCCAGGTTCACATCCCGCTGTTTCACATATATTTCTTCTCTTTTTACTCTTTCTGATATCATTTACCTTTAGAGAGATCTCTCGTTTTTTATAATAAAGTATTTAATTGTTTATCACACATCCTCTTTATACTTTTTAAAAAGAAAGGCATACTGTTTATCTGTTCATTGAGAGTCCAACTTAACGGTATTTTACTGTATATATATGTATATATGTATATATTATATATATATATATATATATATATATATATATATATATATATATATATATATATATATATATATATATATATATATATATATATATATATATGTATATATACAGTAAAATCCTGTTAAGTAAAATCCCGTAAATATATATATATATATATATATATATATATATATATATATATATATATATATATATATATATATATATATATATATATATATATATATATATATATATATATATATATATATTAGGTATATTTGTATAAACATTTGAAGAATTGTTTGACAACATTTTTTTATAATTTTATTATTTATTATTTAAACTGTTAACAGTTAATATCTTAAATATATCGTAACATAAAATCTTTTGCGTCTTTTTCGTAACTACACATTCCGGAATGCTTTTTCCGTAAGGAACTATTTCGTAAGTATTCTTACGAAATGATTTGTTTTGCAAGTTTTCTTTCGCAATGCTTTATTACGGAATTTTATTTACTATTTATATTTTCGTATAGCGCGTTACGGAATGTGCATTTTTGCATGTGCAGCTTCCGCAATAACAATTCTATTACGGTAGATAAAGATGCAAAGTTTTCGCAAGTTTTGTTTTTCGGCGAACAACCCTAGTTTGTAAGATTTTTTATGTCGAGATATAACTAGATCAGCTAAGAGTGTTTATTTAAAGAAAGAGTGATCAAGTGCAAAAGATAAATTTACTCTTGTATTGTTCAGAGATTTTTATCCACTTCTATTAACAAAAGGCGCATTAAAAATAAAAATAAAATATACAGCACATGAAAAGATGCTATATAACATTAATATGGTTTGCACACAGAAAAAGTAGAACTAAAATTAGGAAAATTTTGGGAGAATGTTTCAAAAAAGCTTAAGTTTAAAAAAAAAAAACGCTCGTTGTGGTCAAGTATCAGAAACGACATAATGAAAAACTTTCAAACAAAGGCGCTGAGAGCTTTTGTCCTGTCTGGGACAGCAACCCTGACTGGCGTCCTCATTTTTATACGATTTTTCTATATTATTAGTCAAGGACCTTAGTTTTGGTAGCTTTTTTGTTTTACACCTCTGCTGATCTAAATGCTAATTAAATTTTAACGTTAAAATAACGTTAAAAAAAAAAAACGTTTAAACCGTAACGTTCATAAATAGTTGGACAACGTTGAAACAACGCTTCAACCGAATTTCAACGTTAAAACAACGAAATAATGCTGGCTGGAAGATGATTCTGCCAGAGCTACAACACTAGAGTGGCATTTTCGCCAGTTTTTTAAATAAGTCATTAATTTTTTTATTCATAAGAACAAGAAATTTAAATACTAAATAAAACCTTTTTAATAACTAAAATTTAAAAATTTCACGCATTATACTAAAATATTATTTTAATTAATTTTCGCTTTAACAGTTACAGTAATATCTAATCAATAATATCAGCAATAATCAGTTAAAGTTTAATTAATACTACAAACTCAACGCATAGTTTTTTTATAATTGAGTTTATTTGTCAACAATTATTTAAAGTTGAAATAACGTTAAAAAAACAACGTTTAAACCGTAACGTTGATTTAACGTTGAAATAACGTTAAAAAACAACGTTTAAACCGTAACGTTAATTTAACGTTGTGACATAGTTGGACAACGTTGAAACAACGCTTCAACCGAATTTCAACGTTAAAACAACGTAATAATGCCGGCTGGGCTACTTCTTGCAACATACTTACGAACTGGAAAAGGATCAGAAGAACGCAACATCAGTACCAAGAATTGTTTTGAGGCACATCCTTTCAAACGTTCAAAAGCTTGATTGGCTTTCTAAGTGTTAACAGGATGTGATCAGACCGACCGATTCTATGGAAAATCCAAATTAACATGATGGAAGTCATTCATAGTTGTGGATGACAATACTTAAGGTCTTTAAGGTATTGATCGTTTAGTAGTAAACACCTATAAATTAAATAACATACCTTGGGTATGGATTAAATAATATACCTTGGATAAGCTAAATGGTTTCTCTCCTCAAAGTATTCTTAAGATGCTTTACAGTTACCAACTACCATGAGCGCTCTAAAATACTTTACTTTTTTGTTTTTGTTTTGCGAAGTTACGATGAAAAATATAGAAAAACTCATAACAATCAAGTTAGAAGAAAAAAATAATAATTATTCGAAATAATACTGCAACACTTTAAAAAAATCAGAAAAAATGTTTTCTGATATAATGTGTGCGAATTTAAAAATAATAACAGACCGACTTGACAAACTAGAAAACAAATCTAATGAAAACAAGAAGTTGACAATATTAAAGAAAGTATCGACTTTCAGTAAGAAACCTTTTTAAACGAATTATCACATTCAAACAATTTGATGGCCAATGAAATTAGTAATTAAAAAAAAACAACTATTGATTTGGAAAATTGTTTACGCCGGAATAACTTAAAGATTGGTTAACTGAGCTGCCTAACGAAACTTGGAATGATTATGCAAATCAACTTGGAGATATTTAGAAACAAGCTTGGTATCTTGGAGGACATAACTCATCTTGTCGGGAAAATAAAGGACAAACAGCAATTAGACAAGAACAATAATTGTTAAACTATTAGACTTTCAAAATAGTAACAAAGTTATAAAAAAGTTGTTAAAAGATTTTGCAAACGAGGTAAATACACTATTTTCAAGGTGGTTCCTATGTAATCAAAAAAAAGTTACTTTCTATTCATTAAGCATTAATTTTCTCAAAAGTAGGTACAGAATGTGTAAAAAAAATATATTTTCGAATACCAAAAATATATAGATGATCACATAGTGGCCTATAATAGTCAAAATAACCCCTAAAAATAGAGTTTACTAGAAACACAATTACTTATGAGTAAAAGCTCATTTTACTTTAAAACTTGGAATACTTGTGCGTGTTACCTGTATCTAGTGCGTGAATTTTTTTTATTAAAAGATCCTGTTTCTACTAAAAGTTATGCTTCAAAACAACTGTATTTTTAAAAAATCTGCTACTAGGCCTCTGATCTTAGTTCCTTAACCACAACTTACAAATAATAAATTTATTTGAAAAACTCAGGCAATAGCAGTACACTTGATAAATAAGCCCTGAAAATTTCAAGTAGTTATTCATAACATGAATTTTATTTATGAATTTTTAAGAACACGTTAATCTCACTTAAAACATACCATTGTGCACCGGACCCCTTTAAAAGACGTCTAAAATGTTAAAAAGACGTCTAAAATGTGTATAAGACGTTTAAAAGACGTCTTTTTTACGTCTGTGTCAACTGGATTATGGCAAAGTTGCAAATGAAAGGGGCTTGATGATAAAACTGCAGCCTTCTTCTTGCTCCTGTCATTATTTTAATTTTTTATCTTACTTATTAATGTACTTGTATTTATAAATGTATTAAGTTTAATTGTATGTAAAATATGTAGTGACAAAAAAAAAACAAAAAAAATTTGGTCTACTGTTTATGTTCTATGCAACCAAGGGCTTACAAATACTGCCTATAACACATTTATAAACATTTTTCTTTAGCAATACAATAAGCACTTTCTACTTACAGAAAAAGAAATAAAAGTTAAATACTTCTCCATGGATTACCAAAGGAATGGATTTGAGTATACAGAAAAAAGAAGCTAACTCCGAAAAATTTAAGAGTGGTTTTGTAAATATAGGCCGAAATAGGGATAGCACTTTTATTTATTTTGATGTATAAACGCGAATTACTTTTAAGCGTAAATTACTTTACATAATTTTACATAATTCATATAAAAATATATAATTTATTTACATTTAAAAGTAGTTCGTTTTTTTTACATAAACTCAGAGTTCAACACATTAGGTGGCCGCCTAAGGAGAAATTTTTACTACTATTAAGATGTAATTTACTTTACATTTTAAATTTCCATCGGGCATCTCTATATATTGTTGCCGAACTTAATAGTTTTAGTAGTACTAGTAGTGTACCTTGGACAGTGTTTGACAGGAAACCCTAGGCAGCCATTACAACCGAGGTAATGGTGAGAAAGAGTCGCAACATTGCTTTGCGAGCATTTTCATCAGTTTTATTTTTTTATTAATTATTTTTGTTTAAAAAAAAAAGCACAAGTATGCTATCATAGACAAGTACAGCTCCTATGATGGCATAGGGCAGAATGGGGTTGGTTAGCATCAAAGGTAACTTGGCAATTTCATTTGATCTAAGAGTCTTCCCTCAGACATGCCAGAAACTATGTCTAATCATCCTAATTTTTATGAAAAAAAAAAAGACTTTCTCCACTCGTCAATATTGCAACACACCTAACTCGTCAGTATGCCATCATCGGAAGAAGTCATCATTTTCATTTTAAACATGCTATGTCTGCCTTGTTCCAAAGATAAAATTAAAGTAAGTATTCTACTAAATGCACAAAACTTGGAAATAAAAAGCATGAAAATTTTATTTCTGCACAGTTAATATTAAAATTACAATCTTAAATATTTAAAGGGATTATAAATACAATAGCACACCCAAAAATCGATTTTTGTTGATTATAAAAGCAATATATTTGTGCATAAGGGACGTATTTTTACTAAAACTAATATAAAGTCATTATAGACATGTTGGTCTAATCACTTTTTCGTCATAACCAATATTTATGAAAATATGACCGGTATGCCATCATATGCGCTATGCCATCATAGGCGCTTTTCCTATATGTTTACATATAGAAAAATTATCACAAAACTATGCTAGCAGTTTGTAATTCACTAAGCCAAGCATATGTTTTTCTTTATGTAAAAGAAAAAAAATTATTTGCTTTTTGAAAGTTCAAAACTGAAAATAAAATAGCTAATTATCTTCACTGAAAAATAACTTGTTGCTTTATTGAATAATAGCATAAAGTAAATGAAGCATTATTAAAGCTTAATAGTATTCTGAATGATACATAATAATACAATGAAATGATAAACAAGTTTATTCGATTTCAAGCTTTTGATGTTTGTTTTTGAACAGAAATTTTGCTTAAGAATCTAATGTAGTCTATATTACATACATATCTATATGCCATCTCATGCAAAATCTATATTTATATTTTTTGAATATAAATTTTGCATGATGTCAATTGTAATATAAGCAACACTTTTTCCTGGAAAATTACAACTGATTGATATTCCCTAAAGCTTGATATCTAGCAATAACTGTCAGCTATTTATATTTCTTATCAATCAGCCTTATTTTGTTTAAATTATACAGTTGATGTTGGTGCCAAAAGATAGAGGTTTTAAGCACCTTTTACGAGTTGTTTTTTTATTGGTTAAGTTATTCATAATGAGTTACCTTTATTTTATAAAAAAATACCTTTATTAAAAAAAAAAAGTTCTAAAGAATTGTAAGAAATGTTTGTAAATGTTTTGTTTGTTTTTATTGAATTTATTTTAGATCAAATTTTGTAACTGCCTCTATAGTTTAGTATTGTTAACTATTGTATAAAAGTATTTTTTAGTTGGTGTTTTATGTGTTCTTACCTCAATAGAATCGAATGTTAATGCAACGTTTTATAATTATAAAATTTAATGGTATAATTAGCAGTGGCAGGTAAAAATTTTAATGTGATAACATTTTGAAAATTACATTATCTAAATCTGTTATTAATCTAAAAATATGGATTCTGCTCAGTAGTATATTTTTTAAAAAACTTTTAAAGTTTTAAAAAAATTTGCGTATTTCTTTATGGAGTTACATTGCAGTGCTACAGCCTTGGTCTAAACAGTTTTGGAGGCTTTGGTTTATAAAAAATTATATTTTTAAAAGAAACTCTAAAAATAAACTGATTAATCATGTAAAAAGTTGTCCTGCATTAAAACAGCCATGGGCTCAAAGAAGTTTTCATCCATTATTGCACATTGAAATAATATTTTATATGTTATCCAGGAAAAAAAATGTGCAAGGAAAAGCAGTTTGCTTTTCCTTGCACATTTTTATCGATGGTGTATTTTTCTGTCATATACCTTCAAGCGTTCTGCATAAAAAAATTGTACATATGAATAGAAAGGAACCTTGACGTGGTTGATTTTCATGTTCATATTCATTTAGACAAATACCAAACAGATACTCTTTCAACCTTAGTACTGGGGAGGTTTAGCATCAACATATATTTTGAATTTATTTTATACTTAATAAATAGAAATTTGACTGTAATATTAGTATAGGAAAGTGATATTCAGGCAATAGCAATCAATTTTTAAAATAACTTTTAAATATTAAAATTGTTTTGTTTACTTTTAGTAGTGCACAATGTGCATTTCAAGAATGAGATAAAGGTATAATTTCAAGTTATAGGTATAATTTCAAATTATGGATATTTTTCATAGAAAAAATAATAACCAAATTTAGTAAGGACTTTAACATATATATTAAAATAAATTTGAGGGAGTGAGAACTTTTTGAAAATGTTAATTTGGGTAGATAAGAAAAAAGTTCACAATTGATAAATTGGTTTGGGGCGTTTCTTTGGCATCTGACATGAGCTGTTCATGAAAGGTGATGGGGTTTTAGACTATATAGGGAAGGGGAAGGGCTGAAATTTACACAAAAAAATTCAACCGAAAGAGAAATAAATCCTTGATCCGCCCCTGAAAATATAAATTATGTCAGGTCAGGTTTAATGTCAGGTCAGGTTTATCCTGCTGCTGGTAACATGTAACCCAGTACAATCTGCTTCATGTCCTGCTGCCTTGTAGGATATGTCTTTTTAGGCAAAGGCTAGGAGATGCAAACTCCAACATAAAACACCCCCTGCCTGGGTCTCTTGGTTGAGTAAAGGCTAGAGATGGTGTCTCGATAAAAATACTCATCTTGGGCAAATGTTAAATGCATCCGGCTGCTGTCTTGTAGAAGGCCTCCAAGGCAAAGACTTAAGGGGTAAACAGATTCTATCTGTTGTCCAGCCTCGCACCCCTTCTTCATATATTAGGCTGGCGCAGATGTATTTTTAATAAATTGTTTCCAGTTTAGGATGTTGAACGCTGAATCTTTTTGACTCGATTTATGGGTTTTGCTTGTGTCTCTGTTTTTATGACTAGGCAACTCATTCTATTATCTCCAAATGAGAGTACAGCTATGAAACTCAGTTTTATGGTACTGAGGCCGGCTGGTAGTCAGGTTTCCCGAACTCTGTGGTAGCTCTCAGAGAGGCTGATTCCATCAACATCTAAAAAAATATCAGAGTACTAACAGTGTCATGTTGCGCACGGATGGTGTCCCTGTTTGTACTTTTGGTGTGTATTGCCAAGGCCACATTGGAGCCTTTTATTACGGCTTAGGGTTTATTAGTGGAAATGAGGCATATGCTTGAGCTATAAAACAGTGTACTAAGCACTATCTATGTTTTGAGTCAAGTTCTTTAACAAATTTAAAAATGAATAAAGTAACAAAAACTATAAAACACAAAAAACCACAGTCATCACCAAGTTCGCTAAACCTCATCATTCACCAATATTCGTGGTCTTTGAAGTAACTTTTCTTCTGTTGAGTCTTATCTCTTGCGAAGTTCACCAGACCTACTTGCTCTTTGTGAGACTAATTTAAGTTCAGCTGTCTCATCTTGTGATCTTAGTGTTGATGGTTATCTTCCTTTAATTCGTAAAGACTCCAATGGTCACATGCTTGGCCTACTCATTTATATTCGTAAGAATTCACCCATTTTTCGGGAAACTAGGTTTAAATACACAGACTACTCTTTTATGTGCTTTCGTTTAGCACCACTTCACTCTATCACCTTTCTCTTTGTTCTATATCGCTCTTCCTCATCTCAAGACTGCACTCTTCTTGACATTATTTCTGATTATATTGACCAAGCCCTAATTCTTTATCCATCAGCCAAAATTGTTGTTGTCGGTGACTTTAATGTTCATCACACTGAATGGCTTGGCTCTAGTGTCAGTGACTCTGCAGGCATTAAGGCCCATAACTTTTGTCTTTCTCAATCCCTTACTCAAACAGTCAACTTTCCAACTTGCTTTCCAGACAACCCGAATCATTTACCTTCTCTACTGACTTATGTCTTGTTTTTGATCCTAGTCAGTGCTCAGTTTCTTCAAACTTACCCTTAGGTGCTTCTGATCATGGTTTGGTCTCTCAAATACTATTATCTCATTCTTCTTAACCATCAGAATCCCCCTATCATTGTACATCTTACAACTACCTTAATGCTGACTGGGTCTCTTTCCGTGATTTTCATCGTGATGGCCCCTGGGTAGATATTTTTCGTCTCCCTGTTGATAAATGTGCTTCTTACATAACTTCGTGGATTCAGGCTGGCATGGAATCCTTTATTCCCTCTCGACGATTCCAGGTCAAGCCTCACTCTTCTCTATGGTTTTCCCCACATTGTGCTGCTGCAATTGTCAATCGAAACCATTACATCCATATCTATCAACAAAACAATTCTCCAGAAAACAGACGTGTATATCTGTATATTACTGCTAGGAGCCATTGTAAAAAGGTTTTGTCTAACGCCAAAGCCCGCTATTTTCAGATCATAAAATCTCGTATTTCATCACAAAAATTAGGCTCTCGTGACTTCTGCAGAATTTTTAATAGTATCAATAAAAAGGGCAAGTCTGTAATTCCACCTCTTTTGTATGGTTCAGACTTTGTCACATCACCTAAAGACAAAGCTGAATTGTTTGCCAAGAACCTTTCATCAATATCATCTTTTGATGCCACTAGTTGCGTTCTACCTGATATAGCCGTCAAACAGGTTGCTCGACATTCGTATCACTCCAGCTTCTGTATCTAAAGTGATTTCCTGCTTAGACTCTTCTACAGATTGCGGCCCAGACAACATATCTGTTATAGTCTTGCAGAAGTGTTCTCCGGAGCTGTCGTCTATCCTTTCAAAACTATTTAACAAGTGCTTATCAGAGTCTTAATTTCCAACCTGCTGGAAAGCAGTATCTGTTATCCCTATTTTTAAAAATTCTGGAGAGCGATCCGATTCGTCTAAGTACCGTCCCATTAGTCTTCTTCCCATCTTAAGCAAGGTTTTTGAATCTTTAATTAACAAACACTTAATCTCTCATCTCGAATCTCATAACCTACTTTCTGATAATCAATTTGGATTTTGATCTTCTCGTTCTACGGCTGATTTGCTATCAGTAATAACTGATAGGTTTTATCGCGCATTTGATAAAGGTGGAGAGGTTAAGGCCATTGCTCTTGACATTTCTAAAGCGTTAGATAAAGTTTGGCGTGCTGGTCTTCTCCATAAGCTTTCTTCTTACGGTGTATCTGGAAACATCTTTTAGATTATTGAATCCTTTCTTTTCAATATTTGTATAAAAGTTGTCCTTGATAAACAGCACTCTTCTTCTTATTCTGTAACATCAGAGATTCCCCAAGGTTCAATCCTTGGCCCTATACTCTTTTTAATTTACATTAACGGTCTTCCAGATATTCTATAAGGTGGCATTGTTCGTTGATGATACTACCTTTTATTCTTGTCACGATAAGAAGCCAACTTCCTTTGGTTGCTTGCAGGGGGCATTTGAGCTTGAAAAGGATCTCAATACTGCTACAGCATTGGGCTCACAGTGGCTGGTGAACTTTAATTCAGATAAAACTCAATTTATTTCGGCCAATTGTTATCGGAATAATTTAGTCCTTCCTATATTTATGAACGGTAATGTAGTCGATGAGTCTCCTACCCTTCATTTTCTAGGATTAACTCTTACTTCTGATCTTTCTTTGAAATCTTATATCAAATCCGTTGCAAAATTAGCATCTGCTAAAGTTGCTTCTCATTATTGAGCTCGTCACTTTTTTACTCTGGATTCTATTCTCTATCTCTATAAATCTCAAATCCGGTCTTGTAAGGAATACTGTTTCATATCTGCGGCGGATCTTCTAATGATGCCTTTTCTCTTTTAGACAAGGTGCAAAAACGCATTGCAAAAATAGTTGGACCTGCTGTTGCAGCCAACCTTCAACCTCTGTCACATCGCCGTAATGTTGCTTCTATTTCTCTTTTCTACAAATACTATAATGGTCACTGCTCAAAAGAGCTAGCGTCTCTTGTGCCATCTACTAAAATCCATTCTCGTGTTACTCGTCATTTAATTAAGTCTCATCCTTTTTATTTTTTTGTTCCTAAGTGCTTTAAAAACTCTTATTCGTCTTGTTTTTTTCCTCGAACATCAGTTCTTTGGAATTCGCTTCCTTCATCTTGCTTTCTTGATTTATACAATTTGAAATCTTTTAAGTCGTCTGTCAATTGTTATCTTGCTCTACAATTTTCATCTTTTCTCTTCCAGTAACTTCTAACACTAATAAGTGGTTGCTTGCAGCCTTGTGGGAAGCGAAGTTAATTAAAAAAAAAAAAAAAAAAAACATGTAAAATTTATTTACTTAAGTTAAGTTTTTTAAATGAGTAACTTTTAGTTAAAAAAGTAATTTACTTTTACAAGTAAAAGTTCTTTACGTTTTTACTTTTACTTGTAAATTTAACCAGTAGCGTAGCTAAGGGCCCGCAGGGCCCGCAGCCGCGGGGAGGCCCAGAGTTATAAGGGGCCCAAGGCAACAAAGAAAAATTAAAAAAAAAGTGTCAGTACAATAAATAACATGCGTATCATTTAACATACATACAAAACATATATTTTACACTTTGTACATTATTATGTAGTTAATATATATAAATGAACATGTATAACTTTATTTGTAACATGTATAACTTATTTGTCTATTAGGAAGGTAAAGGCAAGGTGGGGGGGAGGGGGTGAGGGTAGAAGGGAATAGAAAAGAAGTAATTTAGGGGCCCGGATTAAATTTTTGCGGGGGGGCCAATTTTTTGTTGCTACGCTACTGAATGTAACTTACTTTTAATGGTAAGTCCTATAAATTAATTTTCTTTGAAAAGTAATTTTGGTTATAATTATGTAAAAAATTTACATCAAATGTAATTTACTTTTGTTTTTGATTGAGAATTTAATTTTGTTTTTGATTGAGAATTTAACTTTATGTAACGACATGGAGCAAACTCCAAACATTTATATATTCATGTTTATGTAAAGCTTTTCAAAAGTATTGCGATAATCGGAACCTTTTAACAATAAACCTTAAAATTTTTACTTCCCTTTAAAGGGAAGTAAAAATGTTAAGGGTTTATTGTTAACAAGTTTCGATTATGAAAGCTTTCATGCCATTAGCATGAGAGCGACGAGTTTATAACATTTATATATACACTTTTTTTATATATTTCAAACTAAATTTAAGTTCGTTAACAAGTCTCTAATGTCATGCAATAATCTCTAAGTGTTCAAAAACTATGACTATATAAACTTTGAGCAACCTCCATAATATTTTAGGGGATTTAAAGTATTATCTTTAATTAATTTTAAGTTCGTCTGACAATCAAACTGTTCCTCATTCAAAAATTAGGAGGTTAATTTAACTCTTTCTTCGTGAATAAGTAATCAAATGACGCGGATTTAAAATTTTTCGAAAAATAACAAAGAAAATTAAGTTTTTATAAGTGATTTTAGTCTACAAGATCATTTGTATTTTTCAAACAATATTATAAAATAAATTTCTTTTTCAAGTTTAATTTGGTTATTGATTATTTTTGCTTTTTTTATTAGATAAAGGCATTCTTTAATGCAGTGGCTGATTTTTAATTTTTATAATTTTTTATTTTTCTAAATTTGCCTTTGCAAATAATTAGTTTTCTTTTGTAAAATATACAAATGGCGGGGACAAGAAGAAGACAAAAATAGTCTTATTGCCAAACCCCTAAATATCCGTACATAATAAAGACATTAAAAACTTGTCATTAAAAATTGATGATCATGTGTTTTTCTGAAGTTTGAATTTAATAAGTTTATTTTAGTTGACATGTATAGTTTTGTATTTTTTGGGTTTTGTATTTTTTGGGAAAAAAACTACTATATAATTAGCTGAAAAAATTTTCCTTGTTTAGTTAACTTTAGAAAAAGAGAAATCTTTTTCTAAAAGAATGTACTAAAACAGAAGAAATATTGCATAAACAACAAAAATTTTTTATAATTTTATTTTTTTAACATACAAATAGTTTAAATATCTATATTTAACATATGAATATCTTCAACATATAAATAGTTTAATTATCCATGAAAATATAACTTTCAAAAGCAAAAAAGTAAAAAGGTTTTATAATTTGAAAATGCGGCGATTTTCACCAAACAAATAAGAATGACTTAATCAACAGCATCTTTAACTAATAGTATTATTAATAGTTATTTACAAATGTGGTCTTAATGTTTTGTTAAAAACCATATTAAGTTTATTTAAAGACTTTTTGGTAACCAATAATATGATGATATCTACTTGTGTAAATTTTGAGAGGTATTAAATTAAAATATAAATATGAAATTTGTTTGTAGGAAAATGTTGAAAAAACCACCTTATTCAATTTGGGTGTAAATTTTATATAATCATAACCTTTGAATTTTGAATTTTAAAACCTCTCGACTTAAATCTAGTGTACGAAAATAAAAAATAAAAGTTACTAATTTGTTGACCTCACATTTGGGGGTAGAGATGGGTAGATGGGGGTAGAAATGTTTTACGATATTTTTTGTTCCGAGCACTAATCATTACAAGTATTATTTTTTAATCTACGTATAAATCATTGCTTAGTAGAGTATTAAAGCTATTTTTAGGGTAGTAGGGTATTTAGGCTATTTTTAGAGCCAACATAAATTTTGTTTATTTTAAATAGATTGCAATCCTTAAGATATTTCATTTTCAAATTGGCTTCAACCACCTCTATAGTTCCAAATATATGGATGTTTTAATATTTTCAATACTGGGACTTTTAAAGAAATATTTACTTAAAGTATCGCTTTATTTTTTAGCACCGAAAATTAAAGATTTTTTTTTTTTTTTTTGTGGGTAAAATTAATATGCATTAACAAATTTTTCGTAAAATTCATTTAAAAATATGGTCATGAATCTATATTATTCCAACAATTTATTAATATATTTTTTTGCGGTGTTTCGCAAACACGGACCTAATGAATTAAGAGTAAAATATATTCTTAAATTTTTGAAGATTTTAAACGTTTTAAACAAAAAAACATTAAATGCTAATTTGAATATGCCTGCCCGATTGTAGCAATATTCAAACTTAATAATATATGCAATCTTTTTCAAATATATATTCAATCTTTTTCAAATATTTATTCAATCTTTTTCAAATATACTCAATCTTTTTCAATTATATTCAATATTCCTGGGGAGAACGCGGCCAAGCGACTGTAATTTGAAATAAACATTTTGTCAACAAAACACGATATAAAGAATTATTTATAGAAAGAACGTGTATATAGCCGAAGTTTCCTTATTAATATATACGAAATGGATAGTTATAGCAAAGTTGCTTCTTTGTTAGAGGAGGCATCTATTCTTTTCGCACAACTCAAAACACAAATGCAAGCAGGCCACAGCCAGAGCCACAACTCACAATAACCTCTGCATTACAAAGAGCCAGATTAATGCTCAATGAAAGTGGTTTATCGGGTTTATTTAGGCGTCTTTAGTCGAAACGATAGATTAAGGTCATCAGCACCATACAGCAGCTAAATAGATAATAGTAAAATAGGCAATCAAAATAAAACAAAAAAATGACAAAAACTTTAGATTTTGCATTAATTTCATCTAAAGAAAAAGATGAAGAACAATTCCTGAAATGGGATTCTGTTATTGCAAATGGAATTTTAATTATTAACGAATCTATTATAGTGAACAAGTAATAAAAGAGAAAATTAAAAAGGCATTGCATGACAAATTTCCTTTATTGAGTTCATATGAATTTGATTTTGTTAAAGTATCACGAAAAAAAATATCAAAGTTTAATAAATGTTCAGATATAAACTACTATTATTCTGTTGCAAAAAATTAGCTAGACAAGGGCTTCTATACTTGCAACTAAAAGAAAGTTACAATGATGTTAGTGTTGAGCCTCCATTACCGTTATTTATAGCAAACAGTTTACAATTAGCTGGTCAAGAAAAAGTTAATGAAATTGGTTTTGAAAAGAATAAAATAGACCCAGCCAACATTGACAGACGGGTACCGTATGGTTTTTGTCTGGGCTTACGGGAACGGGATTTTGACGGTTAAGTGTTTTGGTTTCCATACGAGTCCCATACGGTAATAAAATCACCCATATTTGCTCGTTTGGGCTTTATCTGCTTTTTATAAAAGCCTAAAAATCTGGGGATTTGACGGGTTTCCCATAAGGTTTCCGAAAGGTTTAAACTGATAATTTAAAAAATCATAACAAAACTTACTCGATGGTTGCCATTTATAATTTGTATTGTGCGTGAAATAAGATTAAAAATTTAACTTTTATGCATTATATTTTTTGTATACATTATATTTACATTGTAATTAAAGAGAAATTTTTTTTTTTGATGTATTTTATCACTGTAAAACTCCATTAAAAAGACGTTGTTTTAAATTTTCATTTATTTATTACGATTATAAAAGAATTTTTTTATATTTTTTTTTATAAACAAATTTACAAAGTTTAACATATTTGTTGAACATATGTTCCAGAAACTATTAAACATGTAGTAAATATTCCATTGAAACACTTTGCACTTTTAAAATGATCAAAATATAAAGTTTTGTTTCTGCTAGTGATTGTAATAAATGGTTTGAGTTTAATCAAAATTATGGTTTATTCAGACACATTTAAAAAGAGCAAACAGGCGAATGTTGTGATGGATAAGTTATATTAAGGGAATTAAAAACTTTTAAATCGTTTTTACAGATCCCCTCTTTTCCATTGATTTTTCTATATTTTATGCAAGCATAATGACTGATGTTAACGGAGTTTACCCACCGTCAGGTATAAATATAGATATAATTAGATGTTTAAATGCAAAAAAAAAAATAGCTTTATTGTTATGCATCAACCTCATTTTTTATTCATTGTTATTTTTTGCCTTGATTTAAAATTGTACACTTGCAATATTAACAATAATTTCATAATATACATAATAATAACTTATACTTACAATACCTATACTTGTAAATACTGATAAAATTTTTATTGATATGAACTTTTGCATTCAAACTTAAGTTATAAAACTTTAATTTAACTTGATAATTTTAAAATATATTACAAAAACTAAAAAAAGATAATAGTTATTATATAGATTATAACCATATGCTTATTTATTATAATTGAGTTATAGTAAGTTAAACACGATAAAATGTTAAGTTCCAGGTAATAGGTCTTATATGATATTTATCTTATGTATATTTTGTATTTTGCAGCATGTTCAAGAATATTTCTGCATGGTGTACTCTGACTGTTGACTAATATTTGCATACTAATATGAGTAAAAGTGACTTCAACAACCAGAATGTATTTTTGATAAATATTAGTAATAACAGGTTAGTAAATATAATTATAGTAATAATGGTAATAACTTTTTATTACTAGAATTAGTGAGAGACTTATGTATAATAGAACTGCATTAACTTTGGGAACAGTTATAATGATTTGAGTAAATATTACCGTTGTTTATTACCTCAATTAGAGTAATGTAAAAAAATGTTGTTTTTATCTAAAGAATATTCGGCAAAAGTCAGTATTTCCTATGTATTAAATATTATAAAAAAACATATGTTTAAAAAAAATATAAAATAAAAAAATAAGTATTTGAGTATAAAACAAACACATTTATTATTATAATGTATATACATCACATTAACTATGTTGTTTATCAAGTAGGGGTTGCAGCTGATATTTCAGCTTCAGCTATAAACTCATTAGCTTCAGATTAATGCTGAAGCTGATCAAGTCAATTTAATCAGCTTGATAGCTGATAGTAAAAGAGAATAATACCCCATAAATATTTTATATAAAAACATATAGGAATTTATTTAATGAAAATCTAAAATAGTGACAAAATTTAAACATACATTTAAATTTAAAATAAAATTTGCCAAAAGTTGTTGCTATTTATAAATGTTGCGGTCAGAGCCTAGGCCTAGGACTTACAATATTAGGGGACCCAAATTGGGTTTTTAGAAATTTGTTCAAAAAGTGGTGCCCAAAAGTTTAATTCCATTTTTAATTATTTTAAGGGGACTAACTATCTTTTGTTTAAAAAGAGTACACTTTGCAAGTATTTCATAGGTGAAAAAAAAAACACAAGAAAAAACGGTGAAAACTTTATTTCCTTTTAAAAACATATTTTTTTTCATAGTGGATTTTTTTGCTAAATGAGGATGTTCGTCTAATAATGTTGCCGCATCCGGACATATTAAATTGCATATTAAATTTGACTGTTAAGACGGCAGATAACAATTTTACAGAAAGTTGCAACTTTTTATGCTTTTATTTAATTAAATAAATGGATAAAAAAACTTTGCTTTACATACCACGCATGTGTCAAGACTATCAAGCATGCCGTACATACTGCACATCAAAGATCAGTCTGGGGATTACATACACAAATATTGGAGAGATTTTCACAAATGTAATTTTGACGTTGCTTGAAAAAGAGGTCTGTAGTATCTATCTATCTCTCCAGATAGATAATACGGCCTCTCAATTGTGCTGAAAATAGCAGTTATATGTGCGTGCAAATTTTAAATCACTGTCAAACTTGTGTCTGGTGTTTGCCCTGTCCTCTGACATGCCGGAAACGGCAAGCAATATGCGCGCGTGAAATTCATATCACTGTCAAAATAATTTTAAATATTTAATTAATAAAATTGAAATAAAATAATCTAAAAATATGTTTTAGAAATACAAATGAGTACAAAATTATACAATTGACTATTTTCAAAGTACAGGATTTAAAAAGAGTACGGTTTGTGAAAAAAGAGTACAAAACTCAGTAAATGAGAATAGTTGGTCACCTTAATTATCTACATAATTTTTTGGAAGATTTCAAAGTTCTTGCAAAAGATGGTTTTATCTATGAAAATATTGAGTTTAAAATCAATCTTGCTGTTATCATATATGATGCATCAGCTAGACCATTTGTGAAGTGTATTAAAGGACACAATGTTTATAAATGATGTGAGTGTTGTGCTTAGAAAGGAGAGTGGTGTGGTTAGATTATTCTCACACATATTACAATAATTTTAAGCACTGATTCAGATTTTTTGTCATCAAAAGCATTCTCAACACCTTAGTGGTGTGTTAAATTGAATTAAACTTTGAAATGGTGACAAAGTTTCCTTTAGACATTATGCATCAAGTATGCTAGGGGTAATGCGAAGATTTGTCAACTTATGGTTTAATTGCCCAAATGTTCTAAATTGTCTTAGATTACAGTCAAGACTTTATCTGGCGGATTGTTCCAGATAAGTCATTACATTCCATAAAATTTTTCTAGAAAATCAAGGTCTTAATTAGATATTAAAAATGGAAAGCAACTGATCTTAGGCTATTTATAGTATACACTGGGCCAGTTATTTAAAGGGAATTTCAGTTGTAGTTCTAATTTCATAATGTTTTATTTTGTTGAAAAAATATGTTAATTTTGCTTTTCAGCTACTTATTTTTTTATTTTTTTTTTGTATGTATGTACCAATGTTGCTTGTTGGGCTAGAGCTGGCGTCGAAAGATCCGTATGGGCCCCGTACGGTACTCGTATGTCAATGTTGGCTGGGGAGGAAATTATTAACTTTCCTTGTTTTCATTTCTAGCAAATAGTCTGCAGTTAAGATCAAGAAAAGTTCAATGAAATTTTTTGGGAAACTATGATACACAGGAAATTAAAGAACTTTCATCAGCTTTATTTATAGCAAACAGTTCAGAATTAGTCGGTAAAGAAGAACTTATTGAAATTGATTTTGAAAGCCAAAAATTGAGGAAATAAAAGAAATTCATCTTCAGGATCCAAAAGAAATTGTAAGATTTCTTTAAAAAACAATCTTGAAAGGCAGAGTTCTAAATATCAAAAGCATAGACAAAACTTTTGAAAACGTGTCTCAAAATTCTAAGACAAAATTTATTTGTGTTGATTGACAAAATACTTTGATGTCAATATTTGTAGAACTAGAATCCATCGAGAATTTTTTGATTACATTTGAAGTTGATTTTATGGGAGAACTAGCTAAGGATAATGGTGGTCCAAGAAAAGAGTTGCTACAAGAATGTAATGAAATGATTAAAGAGAGATTATTTTACAGTGGTTTTGGAGAAACCACTATCAAATAATTTTTTGTTGAGGAGTATTACTTTGTAGGTTTGTTGATTGATATATCACTATTTCAAGGAGGACAGCTACATATAGTATATTATTTAGGTTGCTAGTGGTAAAAGAGAGTGTGTTTCATTGGCAAATATTCTTTTTTTTGTTACTGGTGCTTCAGAAGAACCTCCACTTGGGTTTGCATTGCATTCGTCTATCGAATTTATTTCTACTATTGAAGCTGATGAAAAAGTAAAAAGCCTCAAATTTATATAAATAGTTTTGATTTATTTTATTTAACTTGGTCTATTTTAATTTGATTTACATTTACACTGTAAAATATTCATATTCTTAATGTAACGTATGCAGGTTTATCTTTTATGAAAATTTGTGGATTAATTTTTTTGTGATTTATTCTAATTTATTTATAATTTATGATCTTTTATGGTTTCCTATAAACAACACTTTTATAAGAGCATCTAAAGTTAAAAGCATCAGACTTTTTTTGTCTGAAGTGTAAACTTTTGCATCACTTTCTAATTAAGCAAAATAATAAATTTATTTTGAATCTATAATAATCAATCAAGTTAGTTTTTGAAGTTTATTGATCAATAACTCTTTTGTAACTCGAGCTCAAAAAAAAGAGTGACTTAGGCCCACTTCATGCAACAACATCACTCACATCAAACACTAGTTAAAAATGTCTTATGACTGAATTTTAATATAATTTGAATTTAAATTATTATTATTTTTTTTATTCTTATATTTGCCGTACATATGACAACTACAAGTTTTGCAAGTTAAAGGTGTAATATTTACAAGTCTCGTGAGTCAAAATATATAGTGAAATTTATAATTAAATAGTACGGACCGGACATCGAGAAAATCGTTATGATCTTATCACGAAGCTCTTACAATGTGTTTGATATATATTATGATTATGTTAAATATAATTAAATATATATTATGATTATGATATATATTATGATTATGTTAAATATAGTTAAATATTATGATTATGTTAAATATTAAGTACAACTATATTTTTATAGTCTTTAAATTAAATTAAGCTCATAATAAAAAATAAACTCAAAATAAGCTCAGTATAAAAAATTAAACATAACAAGCAGCATAATAACTAAAATTGATAAGGAAAAACAAGTGTTTTTTTTTTTGTGTGTAATAAACAATTTTTGATATATTGTTTGAGAAAGGTAAGAGTCATTTAGATAATACACATAAAAGAGTCAGTTCACGTTGTATTTTATAAAATACAAAGTGAACTGACTCGTTATTTATAAAAAAGTTATTTAAAAAATGGTTTGGTACTTGACCTAATTTAAATTTTAGGATAAACAATATATTTTGGTAAATGTTAATTTGATAAATATTAAGCACATTCATTTCTTTAAATATGGGATCAGCGTGTGTAAATTTGTCTTTATTGTAGATTAGTTTTAAACCATGTTTCTGACGTCGATATAAAGTTTTCAGTTTGGTTATATGCGTACTCGCCCAAGCTACATTCGCATATATGAGGTAGCTATGTATAAAAGAGAAATATATAGTTTTCAAGTTACTTTGCGACAACATAGGTTTAGCTTTATAAAGTAGATCTATGTTTTTTGATATTTTAGTGTTTAAAGCATTTATGTGAGCTTTCCAAGATAAATTTTCATCAATTATAACTCCTAAAAATTTAGTTTCGTGAGTTCTCTCGATTACTATATTTTCTATTTTTAGAGAGGGTAGAATATTTGGTAGTCAGTTTCTTTGTTGGTTTGAATGAAATAAAGTGTATTTTGTTTTTTCTATGTTTAGGGATAACTTATTTGTTTAAAACCATATATTTAATTTTTGGAGTTCTATGTTTACATTATCATACAGATCCTTGATGTTTGTCGAAGAGTAAAATAAATTTTTATCGTCTACAAATATTATAAATTCAAGTTTGCTAGAAATTTTCGGAAGGTCGTTTATATAGAATAGAAACAAAAGAGGGGCATAAATCAAACCTTCGGGAACACCGCAAGTTAATTTTAATAATTTAGTGTGGTAATTATTTTCTGTAATAACACACTGTTGTTTGTTATATAGGTAACTTTTAAACCACTGCAGTGTATGGTTTTTTAATCCGTATTTTTCCATCTTTTTTAGTAGGATTTCATGATCTATTGTTTCGATCGCTTTTGACAAGTCTACAAAGACTCCTAATACAAATTTCTTTTCGTAGACTGAATCACTAATCCTATTAATGAGATCTACGATAACATACTCTGTTGAGTGCTGAGTTTGAAAACCATATTGGTTTTCATTCAGGATTTTTTTTGTGGTTAAGTATTTATATAAACGATTGTAGATTATTCGTTCTAGTAGTTTTGAAAATACGGGAAGGATTGATATTGGTCTTTAATTATTTAAGGAGGATGTATCTCCGGATTTATAGATGGGAATAATTTTAGCTATTTTTAAATAGTCGGGTACAATTCCTGTCATTATTGAAGAGTTAAATATTTGAAAATTGGGTTTACTTATTTCTGGAAATACATTCAAAATATTGGCTGGGGTATTGTCGATACCTGGATCTTTGTTAATTTTTTAATTGCTGTTTTAAGTTCTTCGTATTCTAGTTCTTTAAAAACTAGAGAGCAACGAGAGTCCTCGATGTAATTCTCAAATGAATTGTTTGTTGGTTGAATTTTAGAGGCGAGTTTGGAACTTGCAAAGTATGTGTTAAATTTTTCAGAGATAATTTTTTTATTATTAAACTCTCACTTATGAGAACTTTTGGAGGTAGTTGGTTCGAGTTTATTTTATTTTTACCAATTATTTCTTTTATAATTTCCCAGATTTTTTTATTATCTCTTTTAAATTTTTGGATTTGCTTTGAAAAGTATAGTTTTTTGGATTTTAATTTTATTTTTTCAAATAGATTTTTATATTGTTTATACTTAGACAAGTTAATATCGTTTTCTTTTTTTTAGATATTTTATGTAGAGTTTTTGTTTTTGTTTTGACAATTTTCTTATTCCTTTGGTAATCCATGGAATGGTTAGGTATTTTGCTTTAACTTCTTTTTCGACCTTTAGAAAATGTTTATTGTAGAAATTTAGGAAAATATCTTATTGTAAGCGGAGTTATAGTATCTCCATCGAGCGGTCTATAACAAGAGGATATTAAGAGATTTTTTGTAGCATTATTAATGACTTCAACTGTAAAGACCTCACCATTTGAATCAGAAATAAAAAGATCATTTCCAATTTTTGTGTTAAAGTCATAATGGATGTAGGTTATTATTCCAGCTCCTCTTTTGTTAGCTTTTGTTTCATAAGAAATAAGATTATAATTAGGGATTAGGAGGTTTGAATTTGTATAAGAATTTTCGTCAGAACACCAAGTTTCGGTAACACAAATCATGCTAAAGGAATATTTGCATTCAATAAGGAAAATTTTTAACTTATCGATATTTGTATTTAAGCTCCTGATGTTTATGTGTATTACCTTAAACTCGTCTATATTGTTATGAAGTTCAGCTTTAAAAGTTTTAGTATCAAAGCAGTGCCGGCCTTCAGGGTTAAGGTTAGGGTTAGGGTTTACCCTGACCCTGACACTGACCCTAACCCTAGCCCTAACCCCTGACCCTAACCCTAAGCCTAACCCTAACCCAGACCCTGAGGGGGGGGGGTGAGGTTAAGCGCTGCCCAAGGGCGCCAGGAAACTGGGGCGCCAAACGTTGTATGCAAACTTTAACAATACAATAAATAGAAAAAATAAGTCAACCTAAGTTTTTTCGATTTCGATTTTCGATTTTTTGTTATATTTTCGAATGTTTTTTTTTTTTATAAAAATAATTTCTTTAAATAATTTCTTTATTGTATTATTACACTGTTAAAAATTCTTTATGCAAAATTAATAATTTGATTAAAAGTGTTTCAATCATAGCATATATTTTGTTACTTAAATTCATTTTTTTAATTGTATTTTTCTCGGCGCCAATTATTTTGCGTTCTATTTATTTAAAGTTTAAATTTTAAATATTATTTTCGGTACGACTTGCTGTCAGCAGCAATCAATGGAGAGTACTCATAATAAAGAAAAAAATGTTTTTAAAACTCATAATAATAAGAAACCATGTGGTCCTCAATACAGAAAACGTAAAGCAGAGTTGATAAAAAGTTGATAATTTGAAGAAAATTATAAAAAACCTGAAAATTTTTTTACATCGGAAAATAGTGATTGTAATAAAATAAAGGAAGGAGAAAATGTTGCGCATGTACTTAGTGATACATCAACCAGCGATAAAGAAGACGGAATAGTGTCAGTTGGAAATGTTCACTACGATGAAAAAGATATCGATAACGAAAATGATGATGGCCAAGATGGTGATGTAAATGGTCGCACCAAAGAAACAGCACTCGATTACTTAGACTGTGCTTTGTGGCCAATTCATCGCAACATTCAATTTGTTGATTATATAATTAATATAGGTGCAATACAAGTGAATTTGGACACATATCCACGCAATAATAGAAGACGACATTTTTCAAATGCTTATTACAACCGAAAACTTTCAAATGGTGAGGTTATTTCACGACGTTGTCTTGTGTACTCAGTTTCTAAAGATGCGGTATTTTGTTTTTGCTGCAAACTTTTTGATTTCAACATGAATTTAAAGTTAAAAAGGAAATGGATTCAATATATGGAAGAATTTAACAGAAGCATTAAAAATTCACGAAAATAGTAAGTGACACAGAATTGCTTATCAACTATGGATTGAGACAGAAATACGAATGAAAGCTGGTGAAACTATTGATAAACAAGAACAAAAACTAATCGAAAAGGACAGTTTAAGGTGGCGAAGCGTTCTTGAACGATTGATGAACATTACTTTATACTTGGCAACAAATAATATGACCTTCAGAGGTTCTTCTGATAAATTGTATTCAGTTAATAACGGCAAATTCTTAGGATTGGTTCAATTGCTCGCTAAATTTGATCCTTTCATGTTAAACCACGTCACGCTAGCTTATAAAGGAGATATTTCTGATCATTACTGTGGAAAAACCATTCAAAATAAAATGATAGATATAATGGCATCAAAAGTAACCAACATAATTATATCCAAAGCTCTAAAAAGTACATATTATTCTATTATTGCTGACTGCACTCCTGACGTATCTCACAAAGAACAGCTCTCGCTTACGATTAGAATTGTAAATATATCAGAATATCCTATAAAAATAAATGAACACTTTCTTGGGTTTTTCAATGTTAACGACACGACAGGTCTTGGTTTAACAGAAATCATAATTGGAGCTTTAAAAGATTTTGGACTGAATATAAGCTTTTGTCGAGGGCAAGGTTACGATAACGGTGCAAATATGAAAGGTAAAAAATAGGTCTATCAAAGCGAATATTAGATTTGAATTCTTTGGCTTTTTACCTTCCATTTAGAAGTCATTCTCTCAATTTGGTTATTTGTGACGCAGCGCAGTCTTCACTAAATTCTATTAACGTTTTTGGCATAATACAAAGATTATTCATAATATTTTCTGCATCAACTTCACGCTGGAATGTTTTACTTAGTCATACAACAAACTTTACTCTTGAAAGATTATGCGAGACTCGTTGGGAAGCCAAAATTGAGAGACTCAAAGCCATCCGTTACCAAATAAGCAGCGTACATGATGCTTTAATTGCTATATATGAAACTGAAACCAAAACTCCCGATATTGCACACGAAGCGCAAACATTAGCAGAACAATTAAAAGACTATAGTTTTTTAGTTTCTTTAATTGCATGGTACAATATACTATTCCAAATAAACGTTGTTAGTAAAGCAATGCAAGCCAAAGACATGGATCTAAACAGTGCGCTGAAATGTTGAAAAAATGCATCACATTTTTGGAAAATTACAGAACGTTTGACTTTAATCAAGCAACGGTTGATGCCAAAGAGTTAGCTGAAGAGTTGAACATCGATGCAATATTTAAGCCGCTTAAAAGAGTGCGACGAGTGAAACGTCATTATGATGAAAATGCTTTTTACGAAACAATTCAAAATCCCGAGAAGAAACTTGAAGTGACATTTTTTAACCCTTTATTAGATACATGTCTGTCGTCAATAAATAAAAGATTTGAACAACTTAATGAATATGTAAATATATGGAGTTTTTTATTTAATTTGGATAATTTGCCCATCAAGAATGAACTTTTAAAATTGTGTAATTAAAACTTTTGTTTTAATTACACAATTTTAAAAGTTCATTCTTGATGATTTTGTATTTAGATTTTGTATTTACAGTTAATTTTTCTTGTAATTAAAATTACAAGAAAAATTAACTGTAAATACAAAATCAGAAATTGATGGTGCTTTGCTATGCGACAAACTAATAAGTGTGCAGTTTTTTATAAAAATTAAGCAATTTTGAAAATGAAATAAATACAAAAGAGATGACACCACTTTTTGTACTGAATCTTATTAAAAAACATTGTCTACAAGAGTTATTTTCAAATACATGGATTGTTCTGCGCATTCTTCTTACAATACCTGTTACTGTTTCTGGTGGAGAACGTAATCTTTCTAAACTGAAGTTAATCAAAACATATTTAAGAAATACCATGTTGCAAAATCGACTTAATTCTCTACCTATGTTATCAATTGAGCAAGATATAGCTGAAAATTTAAATTTTTCTAGTTTGATAAGAGATTTCGCAGACAAAAAAGCTAGAAAAGTTAGATTTTAAAATTTAATAACTTTTGTTTATATAGTTAGAGGATTTATTATATGTTTAATAAAAACATTTGATATTTTTAAAGCAGCGTTGCGTTGTCTATTTATTTAGTCACTCATTTCTATAAATCCATATCATGAAAAGTCTAAGTTTATAATTTTAATAAAAAATTAATTAAATAAGAAACTTGATGCACAATATGGATCTCTTTGCATTAAACCATATATTCCCTTTAGCACTCTTGTTCATCATTTTAGAGCATTGGTCTCGTTTTTAATGGTAACAACCCACCCATATATACCGGGGCGCGTTCACAAGTTTTGCCCAACCTATCAAAAAAGCTAAGGCCGGCGCTGTATCAAAGTAAGGAGAGTCAGGTCCATTAAAAATAAATCTTTTGTTAGAAAATCATTAGCCATGACAAAAAAAGAATTAAATCAAAATTTTTTTTAATAGAATTTGATTTGCGTAAAGTTATTTTTGAAAGCACGTATTTTTAAAATCTCGACTAAAAATTTTATCATTTTTTAAAATGGCGTCTTTACCTTCTCTACGTAATTTTTCACTTCTTCCCAAAGCTTCCTTCGATGTTCGATAGTTTCTTGGGCAAAATCTTCGTTTATGTAAATGCCAGTTCCTTTAAGATGTTTTAATGAGTTGAGTATTTTGCTTTTGTCGTGAAAGTTTAGGAGTTTTAAAACTATTGTTCTTGGTTTGTTATTTTTTTTTAGTAATAGAATCATCGTAATAGAAAGAGCACATCGCATCGGTCACCGATGCGATGTGCTCTTTCTATTGCGATTTTATTTGATATTTTTAATTAACTATTAAAGAATTTTTTTTACCTCTTTTTCACAATCGTCCCAGCTTTATAAGTTTACTATAATTAGGTTTACCAAAGTTTAATGGTATTAAGGGTTTTTGTAACTATTTACATTTCATCATTTGTTGTCATTTATTACAACAACCGATGTTTTAGGAAACAACTTTTGTGAATTTATTCCATGGCCATTTATGGCCAAAGCCACCTGACAAACCAAATTGTCTGGTTTACGGTAATTAGTATGATTTCTATAATAATATTGTTAAGGTTAAAACTGAAGCTGAAAATATAAAAAGTGCAATTTGCAAAGTTTTCAGAGTTATTTTATAAATAAGCAAAAAAATATATAAACACCTGCATTAAAAAAATTACATCACATAGGCATGTGACGTAATTTTTCTGAACCAATGTTGATCGAAAATTGTTATGTTAACAAAAAATAATTTAACTTGACAATGTTGCAGGTTGTAATAACATATATATCAGGGTAAAAGTTAGGCACTTCGATCAAAATTTCAAACTGAACTTTATGTTAAAAAAATTACCAAGATAAATAGAACCTAATATTATCTTTCAAAAGATGGTTTTATTATTATTATATCATGAAAAGAAAAAAAGTTATTCATTTTTAAAGAACCAAAACAAAAATCGTTAATGGTATTAAAATTGAAAAAAAAAACGCGCTTTTAAAAACAAGGTACTAGGTAAAATGCGAACGGCGAACCGCGAACTGCGAACTGGTAAAATGCGAACTTTTTAGCGAACCATCGTCTTATTGGTTAAATAATGATGTAATGTTTTATTTCCGTAAAATATAATGTTTTGGTTCGCAAAAAAGTTCGCATTTTACCGGTTCGCAGATCGCATTTTACCTAAAAACAACGTTAAAAAAAACACGTTTGCTTAAATTTTTGAGAAGCGTGATTTCAAAATGTGTACAAAATGATTTAAAGTTAAGAAGAAACAAACTTCTGAACTTTCTTGGGGTTAAACTTTGAATTTAAGGCAAGATCATATTCAAAATCTTTACCTCTTTGATTCACTTTTTTTTTAAAAACCTTGTTTAACTATTTTGCAAGTAAACAATTGTCTCTGAATTTCTGCCTTCGACATTCAAACCAAACGTTTCTTTTTTCTTTAGACAGCGCTTTCAATTCTCTATTAATCCAGAGAGGTTTTGTGTTGATTTGAATGCTTCCCGATTTTATGATTAGAATAAAGAGTTTACATCCTTCTTCATAAAGGCTTAACCATTTTTCATAACATTTGTTTATTTCTAAACCTTTGAATTCATTGTCCCAGTTTAAGAATTTTAAATTATTATTTAATTAATCAAATTTCCCTCAATTAAAATTAAATTTTTCTTTTATAAGTACAATGTTGTCAATACACTCTTCATGACTGTAGTTAAATTTAATAATGTGATGACCGTGATTAATACCTCCCAATGGTGGAAGGTGTACCAGTTTATAAACTCTATTTTTATTCTCAGCTATAATCAAATCCAGTACATTCGTTTCATTCCCAATGTTATTTTGAAACGTTGGTTTAATCACATTCTGATGCATGAAACAATTGTTTAAACATTCTAAGAAATTTTTGGCTGGTGTATCAGTCTCACTAGTTAGCGTGCCAAAGTAATCTTCTGTCCACTTGATTGCGTTGAAATTAAAATCCCCACAAATAAGGATTGCAGTATATTTATTTAATAAATTCATTGAATGAGCAAAATTAATTGACTTTGTGATGTTGATACAGTTACTTATGTTATTAATTCCGGTTTTGTACATACTGCCACATAATACTTTTTCACTTCCTAATTCAATAACGCACCTAATCTGTTCTATATTATATATGTATATATTTTATTTGCCGACTAACTGTTTGAACTACCGACTACCCTATATCTGTTTGATTTACATTTGTTCTGACTACTACTATACTGACTAGAATTTCTTACTGACATTGTTTTTGGATTTTTGAGTTTTCTAGCTTCTTTTATTATAGTATACCCCAAAGCATTTTATAAAGTGCTTTTTAACATTGTTTCAAACTATATGGTCACTGATTCGGAAAAAGAGTGTTTTTGTTTCTCAACCTTTTAAAAGGTATCAATTTGTATTTTTTTTTATGTTTATCAATGTTTATTTATGTGTCTAATATGTCTACCAGTTACATGTTGTTTGTTGAAACTATTTCATAGAATGTTTTAACCATCTATATCTCTTATATTTGTTAAACAAAAAAACCTATATCTCTTATATTTGTTAAACAGTTTTTTTAATTCTCTAATATATATATATATATATATATATATATATATATATATATATATATATATATATATATATATATATATATATATATATATATTTATATGTATATATATATATATATATATATATATATATATATATATATATATATATATGTATATATATATATATATATATATATATATATATATATGTATATATATATATATATGTATATATATATATATATATATATGTTGGTTTTTATTGATTAAATTATTTTCTACTAAATGTTTCATCATATTATCTTTAATTATTTTTTCCATGACTTTACAAACTTTTGTAAATATTAAAAGTTGTGTGACCAACTAAATGGAATCTCTAGATTTTATTACAAGTTCAATTGATAATGGTTTGGATGTAATAGTTTTGTTTCTGGACTTAGCCAAAGCGTTTGATTCAGTTGATCACGAAAGATTATTGTTAAAATTGAATGCTCTTGGTTTTAAATCAAAACTATTTGACTGGTGCCAGGGATTTTTAAAGAACAGACTTCAAAGAGTAGTGATAGGAAATAATAAATCAGAATGGGAAGAGTTCATGAGTGGAGTACCACATGGATCAGTGCATGGACCACTATTATTTGTAGTGTGTATTAATGATATCTCCAACAAAATAAAATCAAGCTGTAAACTATTTGCTGACGACATAAATATCCTTAGAGCAATAAAAAATGATAATGATGTTATTGAACTTCAATAAGATTTAGACTTATTAAATGAATGGTCGAATGAGTGGTTGATGAAATTCAACCAGCAAAAATGTAAGGTTATGATAATAGGAAAATACTAGCACAAAGTTTTAATGAATAATACAGCATTAGCCTACACAAGCATGGAAAAGGATTTAGGAGTGTTTATTTCAGATGATTTGGAATGGAAACACCATGTAATAAAGCAGTAAATAAAGCAAATCAAAATTTAGGTCAGATCAAACACACTTTTAAATATTTAGACGAAAAAACAATAAAACTCTTAAACTCTTATAAACTCTTGTTTATAGCCTTAGTACATCCATATTTGGAATACGCAGCTCCTATCTGGAATCCTTATCTTCAGTATGATAAAGATAAACTAGAGTGTGTCCAACAAAGAGCTTCTAGAATTAAAATTTTGAAAAAATTTTAATTCTAGAAGTTTTTTTTTAAAAGAATACAGTTATGAAGCGAGCTTAAAGAAGTTGGATTTACTACCGTTGGAGAACAGAAGAAGAAGGGGTGATTTGATACAAATGTTCAAATATTTGAAAGGGTACGATATTATAAATTTTTACACAAAACCCAAAATGCTAGATAACGAATATAAAACTAGAGGTCACAATAGTAAACTGTGAATGCTATACACAGGAAATATAAAACGACTAAAATAATTTTTTCACAAATAGAGCAGTAAACGACTGGAACAATCTTGAACAAGAAACAATAGACACAGTCAGTATCAAACAGTCCAAAAAAAAATTGGATGAACTTTTTAAATACTAAATTTTTCTATATTTGTATGTTAGTGTGTTACAGCTGTTAAAGTTACAAACTTTACGTAGTTTGGACTCATCACTCTTTAAGTGTACAGCACTGTAATATTATATTATATATTTATATTATACACTGTAATATTATATTATATATTATATATTAAAATATTCTATGAAATAGTTTCAACAAACAACATGTAACTGGTAGACATATTAGACACATAAATAAACATTGATAAACATAAAAAAAAATACAAATTGATACCTTTTAAAAGGTTGAGAAACAAAAACACTCTTTATCCGAATCAGTGACCATATAGTTTGAAACAATGTTAAAAAGCACTTTATAAAATGCTTTGGGGTATACTATAATAAAAGAAGCTAGAAAACTCAAAAATCCAAAAACAATGTCAGTAAGAAATTCTCTCTTTATTATTAAAGTTTGTTTTACTATTATGAATGTACAAAATATTTACAAAATCTAATAGTTTTTTAAAAGAAAATTACATAATGGAACCAAAAAATGTAATATCTTTTCCATCCATCTCCAAAATGTGACTAATATTTACCCCTAAATGTCGGTATTTTGTTTAGAATAGCTAACACAAAATTTACTCTTAAAGAACTGATATAGCTACAAGTTTAAGATTTTTATTAAGATATGCATTGATTGATTTTTCCATTTTCTTTCCAATATGTCTTTTTTCTGAGCTGCTTCTTGCAGTTGCATATTGTTTTGAGCACCAACTCACTTTTACCTTTTTGTTTTGAGCATCAGCTATACCTAAAACTCCCTCACTGTGCATATTGTTCACTGGGGCTGCAGAAGCATTTTGTAAAACTTCAGAAGTAGCATTACTAAGATTACCTACTAAATGCTGTTGCAGCTGTCTCTCAAGCACAGAAAGAAATCCTGATGCTAATCATTTTGTAATATTTATGGAGAATTTATCAAGAATTCCATTTCTCAGGGTAGCAAGAACAACATCTGATGATTATTTATATATACATATATATATATATATATATATATATATATATATATATATATATATATATATATATATATATATATATATATATATA
>NC_061167.1:3178919-3201419 GCF_022113875.1 Hydra vulgaris | reverse complement strand
TAATTAAGTAGTAAAAACTATATATTGTAAAGAAAATTTAAAAAAAAAGAAAAATCTGTCAAATCAGTATTTAGCAATTTACAACTGCAGAGATACTACAGAGTTACTAGACGAAACATTGTCAAGTGCTGAGTCAAACTTATCAAATTCTATTATACTGTTCATTTCAGTTACTACTTCTTCTTCACACTATTTTATATTAAGTTTTTTGCATCCTTGGGTTTTTATCTCATTTAAGAGAAGCAACACACAATATTGAAAGTCTTAACAAATTTACAATAATTAAATTTTACATAGTCTTAACTAAACTAAGTAAATAAATTTAAAATACATAAATTTAACAATTTAACAACTTTACTGGTCTAACCCTAAATCAGAGAAAAACTAATAGACAGTAAAATACCTAATAGTGGCAATGCTATATTATATATATTAGCGTTTTTCTCAGATTTCGGGTTAGACAAGAAAGATTGTTGCATAGATTTATAGTTTTGATAATATTGAAATAATGGATTTCATGAAGGTGATTATTTAAAGTTAAAATTGGAACCTCATCATTTAAATGATGTTTTTTAATATTGACAATCATGTTAACATTTTACAACAAACATTACAATATTATTTTTAACTAAAGACTTACTTGCTTGAGATAATGGAAATCCATAATGTTTATCCTTTTTATTTAAAAATGATGAAGATTGATGTGTCTTAAAATGAAGTCTTAGTCATCAAAATCAATATCATCTTCATCTATTATTTTTTGACCTACACAACACAAACATAGAGAATATTTGAATTTCATCTAACAACTTGTCTTCTCATGTAGCAATTTTACAATTGAAAATTTTTTACAAATTACTTTACAGATTAATAACTTTATAAGTAAAATAGGGTATACAGTATGGTATATAATATTATAGGTTTCATACTGCTAAATATTTGGTAATAACACCAGAATATCATTAAAGAATAAAAATTTAAAATGTTATTTTGAAGTAAGTCACTCCCTTACTTGAAACAAATAATCATATTTTTTCCTTTCAGCCATTTTAACTACAGTAATTCCTTTATAAAAACCACTGATATTATCATTTTTAATTTTTAGAGTTAAAGAAGAAAAACTCTGAGAATGTTGTTCCCTTTTCTCAAATCCAAATAAATTTTTTAGCATTAAAAGCAGTTGATAATTAAGTAGAATTAAAAACTTAACCTAGTTTTTATAAGCAATCAAGTTTACTCAACAATTAAGTTACTTAATAGAGAAAAAAAAATATAGTTAACCACACCATAAAAACTTTATTAATCTTATCTACTTGATTCAAGTAGAAATACAAACACATATTTTCAACGAAGATATACAACTTTAAACTAAAAATACTCCAATATATTTTCAAATTTAATTCTACAAGAAAAGAATACAAACAATACACTTGGTTGATTTAAATATATACTAATAAACATTTTAAAAACGTTCATAAGCTAACTGAGAAATTTCGTAAGTTAATAAAAAAAATAAAACGTTTAAAAAACGCTAAAAAAACGTTTAAAATAACATTAAAAAAAACGTTTGCAAAAAAACGTTTTAAAAACGATTGTATTGGTTCTTTTAACGTCCGACCGTAAATTGAACGGAATTAAAACGTTTTTAAAACGTCCTGTGCTTACTGGGAATAATTAAATAAGGTACATCCACTCTAATTCTAACCACCCTCCAAGCATAATAAAAGCAATCCCTCGCAATATTGAACAAAGATTATCTTCTATGTCAATGAATTAAATATTCTTCAAAAAGGCTATTCCACCGTATGGATGCTAAAAAATCGGGATACAAATCGAACCTTACCTACCAACCACAAATAATCTCAAGTCAAAATCAACAAAAAAAGCAACGTAACGTAATATTATTTGGTATAACCCTCCGTTCAGTTTATACGTCGAAACAAAAAAAGGAAACCGTTTTCTAGCCTTTATCGACTTACATTTTCCAGCCGGCCACAAACTACATAAAATATTCAACCGAAATTCCATTAGGATTAGCTACAGTTGCATGCCTAACCTAAAATTTGTCATAAATTCGCATGATTTCAAAATTTTACACAACACAAATCTATTAAAAACCAACCAATGTAACTGCGTAGATAAGGCATTTTGCCCTTTGAACAATCAATGTTTATCTAACAATATTGTCTATCAAGCAACCGTAAGTTCCAGTCATCGTGATCCTAATAAAAAAGTATATTTTGGCATTAGTAATACACCATTTAAACTAAGATACGCAAACCATCTCAAATCATTTGCATCAGTTAAATATAGAAATGACACAGAACTATCTAAGGAGGTATGGAACTTATAAGACCAAAACATAAAGCCGATTATAGAATGGAAAATTGTCAAACGTTGTAAACCTTACAATCTAGCAACAAAAATATGTCACCTTTGTCTCAACGAAAAATATGTAATTTTATCACATAATGGAAAAAACCTACTGAATTAAAAAAACGAAATTGTATCTCAGTGTCGACATTCAAAAAAATTCCTCTACAACGGCTTTACGTTTTTTGTTTTTTGATTTGTTTTTTACGTAGATTTGTTTATAACGTCAGAAGTCATTCTACAGTAGTTTTTACGTTTTTGTAACGGTTTGTTTACGTTTTTTGTTTGTATTAACGGCTGATGATTGCCTTCGGGCATGAAACTCTAAGTCCCGCTAATCAGTTGTTTTTATTCATCTAAATATAATTATATATATATATATATATATATATATATATATATATATATATATATATATATATATATATATATATATATATATAATATATATATATATATATATATATATATATATGGTTGTATATATATATACATACATATATATATATATATATATATATATATATATATATATATATATATATATATATATATATATATAATATATATGGTATATATATATATATATGGTATATATATATATATATATATATATATATATATATATATATATATATATATATATATATATATATATATATATATATATATATATATATATATATATATATATATATATATATATACATATATATACAGTCGACTCTCGATATCTCGAACACTAAGGAGACCGGAAAAAAGTTCGAGATATCAAGAAAAAGGCTGAAAATAAATAAAATTGCCCGAGTTTCATTAAAATAAGTTATTTTTCTGACAAAAATCATTAACAAGAAAAACTACAACTTTTGGAAAAAATCTATTATCTGATATTGCTTTAAATTATCCATCTTTTCCATCTTCATTAAATCCTCAAGTTTTAGTGCTAGGGATTGTATTTCATTTCCGTATTTTGAGCTGTATAACGAAGCATTTTGAATCGTTTCAAAAGCAATTTCTAATTGAATATCAGATGGGCGTGGCGGGGCTTCGACGTCAATAGCTTTGTCAACGCTCTCTTCAACTTCATTATCGTCGTTTTCAAAATTAGGGTCTAAAATCTGAGCAATGATTTCAGCATCAGTAGTAAGTTTTTTTGTTTTTTTTTTGTTTTTTTTTTTGTTTTTATTTATTTCGTCAGTAAAAAAAAAGTATACAATGCCGTGTAATATAAATAAGATCTATATGACTGGGGTTAAAAGAAGACAATACTTGCCTTATCACTACACCCCGACGTGCTTTCATAAGCAAGCGTGTACAACCATTAAAAGTTAAATATACAATTACTTTGTGCCATTTAAAAAACTTTATACAATTATTTACAAGTATGTTAAGACTAGTTACTAATCTATAATCAAAAGAAAATAGTAAAAAGAAATAAAAAAAAATATAAAATAAAAATAAAAACTATAGATTAGCTAATAGGATAGTTTATAGAGTTAATAAGATAATTGTTTAAAATAAAGAAAAAATAAAAATAAAAAATTTTTAAAAAGAATTTAATTTATTAACATCGTTAATAAATTTTTGTTTCAATTTTTTTTTTGAATAGGTAAAGAGAAGAACAATTTTTCAGCTCGTCACTTAATAAAGCGTTCCATAATTTAGGACCTCTTACAGCAATAAAAAATTTGGTAGCCAAATAATGCATTTTAGGTTGCTCATACTTAGAAAATCTTGCAGAGTACATGTGATTAATTTTATTGAAAAGTGTACTAAATATTATAGGTGATATTTTATTATGAAGTTTGTACATAAAAATAAGAATTTGATAAAGGTTTAACTGAAAAACATTGAGTATTTGAAGATTGTTAAATAGTTCTTTAGTATGTGTGAATCGACCTGCATTTAAAATAATTCTGACAGCATGTTTTTGTTTACTAAACAGTTTTTTAATTTTACTTATAACCGGTGAACCGGTGGTTACTACATCGCAATCTAAACCAATGTAAGATTCCGCTGAGAGATCTTCTTGGACGGCACGAGGATCTAACTCTCGTAAACGGTTAAGTTCTTCTGTCAAAAATTTAAAAGGATGATCATCATCAGCTTCTTCAATACTCTTGTTTGTTTTGCTAATACCAGCTTTCTTAAAGCAGTTGATGAAAGTCTCCTTCGACACAGCATTCCACGAAGAAACAAAATCTTTCATTGTTTGAAATATAGAAATTTTTGGCATGGGTTCGTTATTATCGACAGCCTTGATACACAAACGCACAATTTTGTGACGATAATGAGCTTTAAGACTTCGTATTACGCCTTGATCCATGGGCTGAAGGACAGATGTGGTGTTAGGGAGGGGGAATATTAGATTGATGTTGCTTAGCCCTTCAATGTGTGGGTGGGAAGAACAGTTATCCACCAGGAATGCTACTTTCCTGACTTGAGCACGAAAAAATGAGTCAAGTTTAATTACCCATTCTGTTAAAAGATCTCCGGTCATCCAACTTTTTAGCTGATTTTTATATGTGCAAGGAAGTTGTTGAATGTGCTTAAAACACCGTGGGTTTTTAGATTTTCTAATAACAAACATGGGTAATTTTTCTCCCGTTGCACTCCCTGGTGCTATGCCTGTTAGTCTGACTTTACTATTTTTTCCCCCAAAACATTTTTCTCATGATAAATGGTATGTTTTGTTTGGTAGGCACTGATAAAATAGTCCAAAATCATCGGCATTGAAAATGTTTTCAAGTTTGTAATTCAAAAGCAATGTTGGAAGTGTAGTTTCATTCCACGAAGCAGTCATATTCACGGCGGCACTTTCGCCTGAGGTTATTTTAAAGCTGATGCTGTTCCTAAAAATAGGAACAGAATAATTGAGTTTTTATTACACGTTTAAAAAACTAAATAAATTAAATATAAACAGGTACATGTTATTAGTTTATATTAAAATTGAACAAGACTTAAAAAAAAATTTAACTGACCTTTCTTTCCAATTATGAAACTAACCATCAGATGCTTTAAAATCCAACTTTCCTAATGCTTCTGCGAATTTTAGTGCCTTTTCTTTTAGTATGGTACCATCAATTGGTACTTGTTAACTTCTTTTTGCAACGAACCACGTGTAATGGCCTTGTCTACATTTTTGAAATTACCACTATGAAGTTTCTTCCATTTAGATTTTGTGCCATTTTTATCCAGTGAGGTTAATAATTTGGTTTTATTTTTAATCCAGGTTGATAATGCGTTCTTTGGGACTCCGTACTTTTTGGCAACCTCTTTGTTAGACATTGCTGTCTCTAGGTCTTTTAATGCCTTGCATTTTTCTATTATAGATTTGTTCGTGAGTTTTCGTTTAACGAGCGGCATGTTTTTGCGTTTGACAAAAAGAATAAATTAATATATTAAAGGAAAACTTTTCAAAAATTCGATTCTTAAAAAAAATCGAATTTAAAAATCTAATTAAATTTTTTTTTTTTCGAAAATTGGAAATTTTTAAAAAAAAAAAAGTGTTATAAAGTTCGAGATAACGAGACAAAACTGTGTATATATATATATATATATATATATATATATATATATATATATATATATATATATATATATATATATATATATATATATATATATTATATATATATATATATATATATATATATATATATATATATATTTATATAAATCGATTATCCAGGTTTTTAATAATTGGGTCATCCAAGGTCCTGCAATTATTTTTCCGTACAAACCTATAAACAAAAGAACTATATATATCATAACAAATGTGCCTTGATTCGTGGTTAAAATCATGATATTAGAAAATACTTAATGCACAGTTAAAGTTGATCTAGACAAGTTAAATAGGCTTAGTAAAGACATCCAAGTTCTTAAAAAAAAGGTTAACCATTAATTGGAATTCCATTATTGAAGTATTGGAGAAAGAGTTTATTGTTATTCCAGCTAAATGTAAAACAAACATTTTTTTGTTAAACATCAATAATGTTTCTGATATAAAGAAATTTAAGACATGTGAATAATCAGAAATGAAAATGAAGTGTAAAAAATGTGGGAAAGTTAACACTCATCTAAGACTTCCTTATGTGCATTTAGTATTTTCTAATATCATGATTTTATGCAGTTTTTTTGCAGAATTAAACAATTTTTTACTCTTTAAAAAAAATATGTAGACAGCACAACTGTTTTTAAATAGAACAGTGGTATTATCAGCTTCAAAAAAGGCAATATAATTGTCAAAATCAAGTGAAGTCGTAGCTGTTTCAAAAGTATCCATTTCTATAACCAAATTTTGAACATATTTTTCCTCTAAAAAATCACAGAAATATAACAAACTGATACAAAAATGTAAAAAAAATAAATTGAAAATATTATAGTAATAATCATATGCCATATAATAAAGTATAATAATAGTATATAACAAATATATGCAGAGATGTATTTAGATATCATAATATGATTCATATGAATATTATAATTTGTATTCAGATATTATAATTTTATTCATATAATCTGAATACATCTTTGTATATATTATGTATATAACAGACATATATTGATAGATATATGTCTATTATAATTTTAAAAAAATGCTACAGCAATTTTATAGCAATGTTATATGTTGTTAACATAATATTTAACATACATAATATTTAAGTCATTATATAATATATAATGACATATATATATATATATATATATATATATATATATATATATATATATATATATATATATATATATATATATATATATATATATATAAAATTGCAAAAAGCAGTTCTAGGTAATCTTGAGACATTTTGTAGGTCAACACATATTTAAAGGAACTTTCCAAACTTGATAGAAAATAAAATGACAATTCTCTGATACTTATTGCAGAGGTAATAAAACTAATAACAAATTTTTTTCTTCTATGTTTAAGAACTTTAGTCCCATATTTATCTGTTGAATTAGCAAGATATTTAATTGCTTTTTCAATAATACCAAACCAATGGATTTTATCATTAAGAAAGAGAGGTTTTTTCAAATCTTTTGCCAAATGGACTTTTTTAATAAAGTAAATCAAAAAGCTGATTTATTGTTCTTATAAAATCTAATGTGCCTTGAGCATCGTGAAAAAGAGGGATGGCCAAATAGCATTAATAAATTAATATGGCTATTGCCAAGTTTATTAGCAAACTTTAAGTTAAGCTCCCCTTGCAAATTTTGCAGAACTTTAATGTGCTCCCACTTTACAAATCTATTTTGACTATCAATAAATACACCAAGTTCACACAAAGCATTTCGTGCAAGTCTTAGCATATGGCAAGGATCATGAATAAAATATAAATTGTTATCATAAGATTCTATATTAAAATAAGTTTTATCATTTTCAACTTTATCAAATGAACAACCAAGACTTTTCATTGCACTAAAATTAATAAAAGCCCTAGCACAAGTTATGCTGTGGACATCAATACCATGTTGAATACACAAATTAACTGCTTTAGTTAGAAGACAACTTAAGTTTGTTTTTACAATCCATTTTCTCCAGAAAATTAAAGATAGATGGTACAATATTAGACTTTAAACGAGGTTTATTTGCATTTTCATAATTATAATCTTTTTATGAAAGTGGACACTACATATATAACTATATTTAAAATATAGTTTAACTAAATATTTAAAATATATAATATATGTATAGTTTTTTATATATATATTTTTATATATATTTATATATATAAGTTAGCAATGGATGTTTGAACATTCGAATTTTGGTTCGGCCCAATTAAAGAATTAGTTGTAGATGATTGTTCAGGAAATATATCTGCTATTTTATTAAATATAATGTTTGTATTACTATCTTTTAAACATGGATTTTCAAAATAATCTGACTCAGGAAGGATTTCTCGATTAAATAGATTGATGCCTGTTACTCAAAATCCAGAAATAGCATTTTCCACTGTAGCTGCTTTCACATAAGCTTGACAAAATAGTCCTGAAAGTTTATCAACTGTAATTCTTCTTCCTGGGTGCTTTCTCATCCATGTTGTGCATACTAAGTTATAAGCACTTTTCAAAGATTTGAACAAAGTTCGATCAAGTGGTTGGAGCTTATGGGATGTATGTGGTGGTAGTGATAAAATATGCAATCCATTTATGCTAGCATAATTGAGAAGATCAAGATTTTCGGTGTGTGATTTGTGACCATCAAGAATTAACAAAGACTTATTTGTAGTGCTACAATTTCCATGTATTACAAAGTGTCTTATAAAATCCATAAACAAATTTTTATCTACCCAACCACTTTTAGAACAGCGTTCAAGTGTTCCTGGTGGTGCACCATCAATCAATGAATCTATCATCCGTTTTCTTTTAAAAATAATCATTGGAGGTATGTAGTGTCCCACACAATTAAAAGCTAGTATAACAGTTGTTGTTTGGCCTCTCTCACCACTAGTTACTGAAGATACAACACATTGGCCTGTAAAAATACAATTATAAAAATATAGACAATAAAAAATAAAAATAAATACAGACACACAAATAATAATTTGGTTTTTCACTAAAGCAAATAAAAAAGTTTGCAACTTCTCGCTTATTACCTTTATGAGCTATTACTTTTAAAGGCTTGTGAACACATGTTATTCCAGATTTCATCACAGTTGTAGATGCAATTTGCTTCAAATCGGTTTTCGTTAATAAGTTTTTCCAGATTGTCAAAATATTTTTGAACAGCAGCCTTATTTAAACCAAAAACTCGATTTATGGATACTGCCTCAGGTTTTCGAATAGAAAAAAAGGGTTGTCGTTTCAAAAATCCAACTATAAAGTCTCGACCTGCAAGTTTCTTTTCAGTATTAAATGGGTGGTTTATTTTATTGCGTACAATATAGTCATACACCAGCCTTTGAAATTCATTAATTGATAGACCATAAAAGACTAACTACATTTTGATTATATACTGTCCTAAATCTTTTTCTTGGGCATCAGATAACACTTTTCTATAAGAACCAAGCAATTTTATGTGTGGTTTATCATCAGGCATTGTTTTTATTGATTTATTAACTCTTCTGCTAAGAGAATCTTTTGGAACCGTATATTCATTAGCAGGTTTACGTAATGTCATTTCTTTATTTTTGACAGCTTGGATAGCTGATTTCATATTGCTTTCATCCCAATTTCCACGATTTGTAATTTCTAACCATCATAAAAACCATAAAATGTTTACAAAATTTTTTTTGATTTTTCGGAGTATATATCAGAGTATCTAAAAATTAAAACAACTGAATAATCTCATCTTTTCATCTAATAATAAACATCTGACTGTCTCATCTTTCCCACAAAGACAGTATGTTAAAAACATAAAATTCTTACTTTACAAATCAAATTAAGTTTTTCTTTTCTTTTTGGGGTATGAATAATAAAGAAATCTTTTTTTAAAAAAATTAGCAGCACGACACTAGTACATCTAAATATATATCAAGAATATGAATTGCATTGAATATGTCTTCACTAGGAAACGCGTTGAAAAAAATAATGGCTTTACTAAGTTTCAAAAATACCAGTTATTTTGTCATCAAACAAACTAAACATTCCAAAAAACAGGTGTATTAAGCTTAGCAAGTACAACCATAAACTATATGCTTAATATTAATGAAGGACTATGATGATTACTATCTCCAGAAAGGATAAAAGAAAGTTGTCTCATTTTTCCCGTTGCCGCATATTGCCTTGAATTACCCTACTTTTTTTTTACTTATACGAGTAAAACAATCTTTATCGAAATGTAAATTACATAAGTAATTTTAAACGCTTTATATAAATTTACATTTCCGTATAAGTAATTAGTTTTTTTGAAACGACTTTTACTTTATAATGTAGGTTTTTTTACTTTCAAAAGTAAATTATGTAAAGAAAGATTAGATCAAAAAGTAATTTACTTTTACATGTAAAAGTAAGTCACGTGAAAAAGCTGTTTACTTTCACATTTAAAAGTTAATTACTTTTGAAAATTACTTTACATAATATAAAAGTTACTCAAACTGTAATTTACATTTACCTTTAAAAGTAACTAATTAAAAAAAAAATTATATTAAAAAGTAACTTACATATAGAAGTAAATTACATAAAAGTAATATGCTAGCAAATGTAAATTAAATTTACAAAGAATAATATTTTTCAAGTAGGAGTTTTCTATATTAAAAGTAATGACAAATCTTTATTAAAAATAAGTTATATAAAATAAAGTTTAAATTACATAAACTTACATTTTATATAATTTGTAAAGTAAATTAAAAGTAATTTATATAAAGTAAATAAATTTACTTATATTTTACAATAACTTTGACAGGATCTTGTACAAAAGTAATCCAAAAAAGTAAAATTTTAAGGAATAAGACATAAGACATTTAGTTTTCCTCAACATTCGATTTGCGCGGTTTTAAATATTTCTTTCATGTAAAGTTTAAAAAAATCAATAATAGGGTTTCGCACATGATTAAAACTCTCTAGTTCCGGTCATGATAGTTTTAGCTATAATAAACATTCTCTGAAGCAAACCGTCTCAACAATGTTCACTCTCTGGCCAACCGTTCGAAAGGTCTGGATAATGCTGAAAAAAGGATGTTAGCAGAAGGCGCATTTACCCATGGGAGACTCAGAAAGGGTAGTTTATTTGAAAGAAAATTAATTGGCATAATTGTTAGTCCTTTTTACAAGTTTTAGCGTAATTGTATTTATTATTTAAAAACTAAGGAGAGAAAGTTTAAACTTGTCCTGAATTATTGGGGCTTTAACACCATGCCTTGAAAAATAAGGAGCCCCAAACATTTTCAGAGGACGCTTTAATTTTGTAAAGGTTTGATGCCACTTTGATACTAAAAAAGTCCACCTGCTCAAGAATATCCTTTGACTTTTTGACTTGTTGTCTTTAAGTCTTGGTTTAAACAACTACGGTACTTTTATATTTAATTATTTTGAGATTTGAGCAGCCCTGGCGCAGTGGTAGTGCATTGCCTTACTTTGCTTCTGAGGCAGTGGTAGTCACTTGCCTCAGAAACAAAGGATCCGTGGTTCGAACCCAATTTCTAGGAATTTTGCGACATCGGTTAGGAAGAAGGCGTGAACTTTCAATTAAATGCTCATCAACGGTGCTCTGTGCGAAGACCGTAAGGACTTATAAAAAACATAAAAAATTTAGAACTTTTCACGTAAATATCTTTATCTGCATGTAGTATCAGTGGCCTAGCTACTGCAATGCCAGTATAAGCAAAACTTACGGTCCCACAAGCAACTGAACCTAGAGCCGCAAGGTTTAGGAGATATATTTAAGATATATTTAAAGAGTTTTTTTTTGTTTTTTTTTAGAAAAGTTATTGTTCCAGAGAAACAGAAATTGGGCACCTTGGTCACGTAAGCCTGGATACAAAATACCCTAAACATTTACCATCTCTACTTTAAATGTGAGGACAACAAATTAGAGATGATTTTTTTTTAAAGTACAATTTTGTAAAGTTTACACCTTCGCCTAATGAGGTGGTTGTTCTAATCTTTTTTTAAACATTCTCATGTGATAAGCAAGAACAAACTAATGTTTGGCACTTAAAGTATGTTTTTATTTATACCACAATAGAGCATAATATTAAAGATAATTTAATATTATGCATTATAATACAAAATATTATAAAAATATTTAAATTTTAAATTATTATGAAAATATTATGACACTACCAAAAATATACTAAACAGGTGCACTTTTGGATATATAAGTTGTGCTAAGTTCAATCGATATAATGTACTCTGGTTCAATACCATTGTCATATTACCAATTATTTTGTAATAGTTTATTTTATACATGAGATTTAAATTTCTGTTAGTAATTATTTCAACCAAAATTTTTGCGTTTTAATAATTATAATATATTATAATTAAAACCATTTTTTGTCTCAAAAATTTACTTACGTAAATTTTGAGACAAAATTTACTTACGTAATTTTAATATAATTATTAAAGTCTTTAAATGAGTTTAATGTGGTTTTTAACAACACATTAAAAGGTTCTCAGAAAACCTCATTTGTACGCAACTATACAATAATATTATTAGTTAAAGAAAAGGCTGTTGATTAATTAATTGTGATTGGTTTGTTGATTAAAGGAATCGTTGCATGTTCAAATTGTAAAGCATTTTTTACATTGCAGCATAATACCACGCAACACCACTCGTATTTAAATCAATTTAAAAATAAATCGTGCTTTTTGTTTAATAAATTTTCTATTTGAATAATATTTTTTATAGCATCGTTATTTTTATATGTTTAAAAAAAAAAAATTATTCAAAACACCCTGTTTTAGAAAGTTACATTAGAAAAAAATTTCTCTGTAAGTTAAGAGCCAATTTAAACGCCCTTTGGTGTTTTAGCTACTTACATATTAATTTTTCAGGTAGTGGAAGTTGGGGTACAGTAGATCGAGGGGTACAGTGAATAAGAGTCATTTTCTTAAAGATTAGAATTTTATTCATCTTAGTAATGTAATCATTTTATGTGTTCATATATCAGCAGTCTTTATTTATAGTAGTTACCACAAAGTATTTGACTACCGGTTTTTGGTAGGTAATTTTTGTTTTTAGCTAACTAAAGTAAATTTTCTTACCTTCCTTATGTTTCTTAAGGAGATTATGGTTGAAATAATCTTAAAAGTTGAAGTTTTTCATTCGGATTGTTGATATTTCCTTTTAGTAGTTTAGCTTTTCTTTTAACAACACTCATGTTCCAATAAATTAGACAAACTAAATTTGTTATGAAAGGGCACAGTGAACCGGGGTACAGTAAATAGGTTGGTTCACTAATGTCCAATTAATGATCTTGAAGATTAAATTCATGCATTTTTAACAAACAAACTACATGAAAATGAATTTATTAGTTTTAAGTTTTTAATAATAATATTTGGATAATTTTTTAATTTTTTAATACTTTTATAACCCAGCCGGCATTATTACGTTGTTTCAACGTTGAAATTCGGTTGAAGCGTTGATTCAACGTTGTTCAACTATGTCACAACGTTAAATTAACGTTACCGTTTAAACGTTGATTATTTAACGTTATTTCAACGTTAAATCAACGTTACAGTTTAAACGTTGATTATTTAACGTTATTTTAACATCATTATTTCAATCATTGTTGACAAAAAATACGATATAAAATTTATGCGCGCGCAGAAATGGAAGTAAAATTGTAAACATTATTTCAACGATTAAAGTTATAGAGGTTTATAATGGAAAAAAAAATGTAAATACTGAACTTATATCATATAGAATTTTCAAGAGATCGAAAACATGTTCAGACGATTTTCCTGAAAGAACATTATCGTTTAAAAATCGATATTTTTCGTTTAACTTGGGCTACAATGCTCAAAGACTGATATTATTAAATGTAAATATAATACAGCTTTTTCAAAAAATTTCAAAACCCATTAAATTATGTTGAATTTAATGCTAAGCGTTGTTTTTTAATAGAGCATCAAGAATCAAAAAAGGAAATTGATAACTTTAAAAAAGAACTTCAGCACGAAATAAAAAAATAAAGATTTATATGAAAAATTAACTTCAACCACATCAGTTATTACTATGAAAACAGACAAATTTGTATATAAACATAATCCAAACAAATCGTGTTATTGCAGTTTACTTGTATACAAACATTTATTTTAAAAATAATAGATCTTGCGACTTTTATACTGGCCTTACATCTGTCAATGTGTTTCATCAGTTAGTGCAGTATCACCATTAATCAAAAGAGATAAAGTGATATTAAAAAAAAACATTTACTTCTGTTTTTTGAAATTTAAAAAAATCCTTAACTACTTGGACCAAAATAAATATAATGCAGCAAAGATGAATTTTTAATGATGCTAATACTTGGATTATTGACAGCTGATTTTGCTGACAGGTTTAATATATTTTTAGGATTAGCGAATGCAATATTTTCTTCATTGTTGAAAGCTTCTAGCTCACTTTTAAACCACATGGTTTTTTTCCAAGTAAAGATGTTATAAGACAGGCAATGCAAAACAGATTTTAGAAAGTAAATTATTCAGACTAACACTAAATTTTAGATATAGCAGAATTTATTATGGCATCACCTTAAAATTTTGACTTACAGAATACAAACATTACAGCAATATAAAAACATTAGTACCCGTAGCTCCAAATTCATCAATAATTTCTTTAAAAAAATTCTAAAGCTTACAGAAGCTAAATTTCAGATAAAAAAATTACATATCGCAACAATTATTTAGATTGTATTACAAAATACTCTTGTATAATGTATGATTAAGGCTTTAATATTAATTTTTTAATACAAATGAAGTGATTTTAATTGAATCCATTTTTATCAGTCACTTTAAAAATATGATGAGTATTTGTATAAAGATAATTAAAATTTCAAACAATAATATTTGCTTTACTTGTTGTTGTTTTTTAGGTGAATCAATTGCAATTGATGGAATATCTTTAAAATGCTGAGGTAATTATAATAATTTTTAATTATTCAGGAATTTTAAGGATTAAATTATTTAGCAAAAAAATTGTTTGATAATGAGTTCAATTTAAATTAAAAAAAAAATTAATATTAGTTCTCGCATAATTAATATCAGTTCTCTTATCTATTAAAATTTAGAATATTTTCCAACAATTTTATGATCTCCATAAATATGAAGGGGAAATATGCTTTAAGAGCACTAATTTATATGGTGTAGTGAAAGGTATACCTTTATAAGATATGAAAAACTTTTTCATTCTCATTTTTTATATATTCAAAAATTTCTCCTTGTGATTTTTTTTTTTTTTTTTTCTCTAATTCTTTTTTATTAACAGCTTCTTCTATTAAATATGATGGAACGACTGAAACTTTAATTGATGGCATTTTGTCTAACTTCTAAAAATGTGCTTCATTTCGAAAAGATGGCGGAAAAGAAAAAAATTTAGATTGATTGATATAAATTTATATTTATAAAAATCAATCTTAAATTTCTTTATTGAAATATTTACATATATTTCAATAAAGAAATAATTTCTTTTTGTCTGCTAATATTTTTTTTTTCAGTGTTAATTCAACATTACAAATTAAAACTCAATTATGAAAAAAGTCTAGAATTGAGTTGATGTTTTAAGTAAAATAAGAAAAGCCCAAAAAGTAACTGATGTAATATTTTTATTTTTTTTTAAAAAAATTCCAATAATGTTTAAAATTGGTATTAATATTAATGTTTATTAGATGAAGATGAGTGAAAAATAAGTAATGTTTATTAGATAAAGATAAGTAAAAAAATAAGTTACAAGTTATTTTTTGATCTTGAAAATTGTTTGAATGATAATTTATTATTTATCAAAATATTTTCTTTTTTAATTTTTGTTGTTTTTATATTTTAATTAAAAGTCAATATTATTGTTTCATATATTATAATATACCTCAGGCCTTGCGATGAATAAGAACTGCGCGACGCATAAGCACGACGTGATTTTTGACGTCATTAAATTCTTTTTATTTGCTTTTCATATTTATCGACGTTAACTGCACCAATTTACTTAATTACCGCAAAACTACTTTATATCGTTTATGTAGAAATGCTATTATTTAAAAATGTTTTGGAATTTATTTTTTTTTAATTGTAAAAACATTTATTTATTTTCTCGACGTTTGTCACGTTTTGTCTATACTAAACGCTTAAAAAACATTATAACTTAAATTTAAAAAAGATTATAAAATATGCTAATATTTGATTTTTTTTTCCTTAAATATGTAATTTAAAGTTTTTCAAATAATTTTTTTTTTTTTTTTTTAAAGTCAGCGAGTAATAAACTGGAAACTTTAATATTGTACGATTAAAAACTGTGCAATAGCTAATATTTTTACAAGCGATTTTATATAATATTTATTTATTTATATTTATTTTCATAAAGCAGTTGATAAGCACAATCACTCGTATTAATAAAAAACTTAAACGAACGTTTTGAATAGATTTTTAATGTTAACAAGGAATTTTATTTCTAGTAAAATAAAATATAATGTTAGAACAAAAATCTTATAGGTATAAAAGAAATATTTCAGCGAAAAAAATTATTCCTAAAAATTATTCGAAAAACTATTGACGTTTTATTTTTTTTAATTCAAACTTTTGTTTCAACTGCGTGCGGTTTTTAAAATACTTTATTAAATGTTAAAATAATCGTAAATTACTTCATTAAAATTCCGCTCAAAAATATCTTTAAATATACTCAAACAATAAATTTTTTGCTCGACGCAATTAGCCCTAGCTACACGCAAAATCGCTCTTGGACGACGTAAAATTCACATCGCCCGACGCTTTATCGCAAGGCCTGATACCTTAAATTATACTATTATATTTTATATTAATAATGAGTATTTTTGTTTTTTTTATTTCTATTTTTTTTCAATATTCCATAATTATCTTATGTAGATGTTTATGTTTTAGCAACCTAGTATTCTTTCATTATTTGTCTTTGTTATTGAGCCTTAAGTTATTTGAACATAATATATTCAGAACTCTGCTGAATAATAGAGTAATAAATAAATTAATAAAAATGAGTTTAAAATATTATAAATTTATAAAATAAAGAAAATCTTATCTTTGCTTATAATGTCTACTAATATTATTGTTTAGCAAGTATCATGGTTATAAAATGTTCAAATTTAGCTAGTTTAATTAGGCCTGTTAGTACACTTATAATACAGTTTCTTCATTTTATATAAGTTCATGTAATTTTTTCAAAATCGAATATGTGGAAAGGAGCTGTTTGGAATGAAGATTTACAAGAAGAAGTAATTCCATCTAATTGAATTAGTGATAAAATTGTTTGTCGGCTTCCAGCTACCAAAGCATTGACTGCACTAAAATGCAGAGAAGAATTGGCTTAAGTTTATACAAATAAAAACTAAATTCTTTTCAGGTATTACATCTATATATTACAATTTTTATTTTTTAAATAATGTGGTAAGAAGAGTTATTTTGTTGATACAAAATATATAACTATTTGTATAACTATTTCAATTCTAAAAGAAAGCAAACAGTATTGTGAAAATTTTAAATTCACAACTAAAAAAGAAAAATGTGATAATGAGAATGTTGACAAGTGGATGCAAGATTTGCACACAAGTGGAAACTTGGATGCAAATTTTCCATTTGTGTGGTTTGGATGGTTCTCCACAATATAATATATCTCCACAAGCATAATATTAGATTTACTTCATGTTTTTTACAGATAAATCAATTACAAATAAATTAATTAGTTAATTGGTGAAACGTCTTCTAAAGATAGAATACACAAAATTATGCTGAGGTAATCAAAAACAGTATTGGACTCTTACCTCATTTATAATCAGGGTGTCTGCAGCTCCTCTAAAATTCTCTAAAGTCCTCTTTATTTTAAAACCACTTCTAAAATCCTCTATTATCCTCTAAAGAGGTAAAAATTTGATCAAAGCTCCTCATTAATTCTTCCTTTTTTAATTTTTGATGGAAGTATTATGTTCAAAATACCCATTCTCGGTCTGCAAAACTGGTTAACGCCTTAAAGTGCATGAAATGTAAAAAATTGCTTTAGAAAATGCATGCCATTTAACATAATAAATGACATTATTTGATCCCTGTCCCAGCCCCATAAGTGTATAAACATGGACGTTAAACCATTAATAAATGGCCACATAAAATTTCTTATAAAAATTTTATGTGGCCACCCCAAAAATTATTTTTAAATGCTAGAAATGTTTTATATTTTGACTACCAATTTATTTTTAATATATTAAAAAGGTTGTTTTATTTAAATTAAATATTTGAAAAAGTTATTAATAACCAAATAACAGTTATATTATTTTTTTAAAATTCAGAGTATTTTCGAAAAGTTATATGGTCTCTATGGATATGAAGGGCAAAGGTGGAAAAATATGTTTTAAGAACACTAGTCTATATGGCGTTGAAAAAGATGTGCCTTCATAAGATGTAACACTTTTCCATTCATTATTTATTTTTTAAATCTTCCCTTTTTGATTTTTTTAATATATTTTTTTTATTTACAGCTTCTTCTATTGTATTCAATGGACCAAAAGAACCCTCGGTTAATGGAACATTGTTTGACTTTCTAAATTACGCTTTATTTCAAAAAGGTGGTGGAAAAGAGAAGAAATTTGTGTAGATTTTATTCAATTACATGTAAATATATGTAATATTTGAATATGTATTTTTGGATAAAACAAGTTTTATCTCTTTCTTTAATCATACCTATCTTTTTTAACTAAACTAAACTGAAAAAGTTCTAAATATTCTAAGTATAGACTATGATTAGATTTAATATTCATAATATACCTTGATAATAAACAGCAACACTAATGTACATGCATAGTACGTTTTGATGGTGATGATATTTTGACGCACATAGCACGTTTACATACATATATACATTTTGACATACATAGCACGTTTTGATGGTAAAAAAGTGTTTTACAGTCGTTTAACGTTGATAAATCAACGTTAAACACTATCATTTTAAACGTTGTATCAACGTAAATTCAACGTTGTTGTAACGTTTTTTCGCGTCGAATCAACATTGATATAACGTTTGAACCTAACGTTGATTTAACGTTGATAAATCAACGTTGAAAAAAACTTTCATTTTAAACGTTAAATCAACGTTAATTCAATGTTATTGTAACGTTTTTTCGCGTCGATTCAACGTTGATATAACGTTTGAACCTAACGTTGATTTAACGTTGATAAATCAACGTTGAAAAAAACTTTCATTCTTAACGTTAAACCAACGTTAATTTAACGTTAGGTTTCAACGATATTTCAACGTTATTTCAACGTTATTTGCCGGCTGGGAAGTTTTGTTATCAATAAAGTTCTTTTTTTTCGTCTCAATTTTCAAAAGGTCTATTTTTACAGAGTCTTTAGCCTTATATTTATTTGACTATGTCGCTAATTACTATAATTAATTTACAGCTGTGTTCATTGATTCACTATGCCCCAGTACTCGGGCACAGTGAATAACGTAACGCAACTCACTCTAAGCCTTTCTGTGAGCCGATAGATAATAAATATTTGGGTTTTAGTAATTTATCATCATGAAAAACATATATCTCAATCCTTTCGCCTTGAAAAAATAAAATACATATTTTAACCTTTGCTTAATTTAAAAAATAAAATCCGATCGACTGTGCCCTAACTTAACATATATTTCCAAAAGTAACCTGCACCACCACAATAGTTTTTACCTTAACCGGTCAGATCTCACTGGGTGATGACAAATATACCAACTTATAAAAAAGCATAAATAGTAGTTCTACCAGTTCTTATCTAAGATGGCTACCCACTATTAAAAATCGACAAATAAAAAAAATACACTTTCTTATTTTTTTAAGGGTTAACTTTATGCACAATCAAATAAAATAAAAAAATTTGATTGTTGTTTAAGGTCGAACCCTTATACAGCAATCAAGTTTGCCCTTACTTAATTCTCTTGAAAGGTTTGGAGTTCCAAAAAATTACAAAAGTTACTAAAAAGGGTCTTAGCATCAGTTAAAAATTCTTTTAAAAAACCTACAGATCTCGATCTCGACATAAAAAACTAAGCTCAATTAAATACAGTTTTAATGTTAGAAGAACAGAAAATGATGGAGAATTTAATGTCTCTTGTTCTTTTTTAATGTATACTGTTTTTTAAAGGTTTTTATTTTGTTTTTGTTTTGTGCTTTACTCCATTTGAAAATTCCCAACTACAAATAAGTTGAAATTTTACAATCTTAGGGAGGTACGACACACCCGCCCCTCAAGCATAACCCAGAAGTTGCGCACGATCTTACGTCTTTAAAGAAAAAAATAAACTTTTGATGTAAGCTAGTTAAATTGTCGTGAACTAGCATATATAAAAAAAATTATCCTTTTAATAATGTACCGAATTGGACTTACAGGTTTGGCTTCCCCGAAATTGAATGTGAGCATGTAGGTCAACTTAATTTTTAAGACAAAAAAATTACAAAATTTATAAAAATAGATAAAAAACATTAAAAACATAATTAATAAGGTAAAATAAAAATAAAAACATTAAAAATAGGGTATTTTTGGCAGGGTGATAATTTTAGCACCCCTTCAAAAGACACCTAAAATATTTATTTGTTTGGTTGTTCAAGGTAAACAATATTCCTAATAAATAAGGTTTAAACTTCCTTTTTTTTGTAATATAGGTACGCTGATTTATGATTATTATCTTTGTTTAAACATTTTTATCTTTTTCAAAATGATAAATGATTTTTTTTTTATGAATTTGTAGCAAAAATTTTTTATTTATTTTACTCACTAACATTTTAATAACGCGCTGAATGAAAAATAATCTGAATTATACCTTAAGTGAAAGTTACGTTAAAACTTTTAACTAATGTTTTTATATTACCGAAACGCTTTAAAATAAAGGAACAATTTATTGATAAACGCTTTAAAATAAAGTAACAAATTATTGATAATCAAAGTATATGTCACATTTCTATATAAAGGGGGAGCAATTTTCATAGCAAAAAAATCAATATTCCTGAGACACGAATCGATGCCTATTATTTATAAGATGAAAGTAAAAAAATATTTTTTGATTTTGATTAGATCTTGAGGTTCCTCTATGGATTATAAATTTTTGACGGGTACTAATATTTTTGAATTTTGTTTTAAATCCATATCAACCTTGAACTCAAAAAAAGCAGAAAAAATGCTTGTTTGAAAAATAACAATTTTATTAAAAAAAAATTTTAGTGAAAAAAATATTTGCAAAAATATACCTTGAAACCCCCGTTTTGTCGAAGACTGGGATTTCAAGGTATAAAAAGAGCTGTTTTTATGAAAAAAACTGCTCTATTTTTTAATTAAAACAAACAATATTTTCAAAATCAGCATATTATTCTGCTTCTTTTGAGTACCAGGTTGATATAGTTTAGAAGAAAAAAATTTTTTTAACAGTATAGTTTGCAGATTTCCACACAAGTAAACAAATCGTTGAACAGCAAGTCTGAAACCAACGTATTTATATTTTGCAAATTTTGGCTAATGCTACAATATATATGCCGCGTGGAATACTAATTCTTGTTAGTAATTAAGTTACTGCAAGTGTTAGTAATTAAAATTAAAAGTAATTAAATTACAGTTAGTGTTAGTTATTAAATTACTAACAACTACCAAAAATATGTTGTTTATAGGCTATGCAAATTAAGGTAGCCATAGCAACCAAAAAAAAATTAACCTCAGAATTCTGAATCTCATTTTACTACATGCCCCCAATATTGTGAACTTGGCGCAAATAAAATACTGTTAAAACAATGTTAATGTAAAAATGAGTAGTTGCTATGCAAAATTTAGTACCATAGCAACCAATTTAAAACATGTGATATCTGAATGGGAATTTAAGGGGATGAATTTAAGGGGATAATCAACTCAAACTTGATTAAAGCATCATATAGCTTAAACAAAACTAAGGCAGCACATGGTAATTATTAGTGATAGTGCGGCAAAAAATAAATTTCTTAGTGTTTTTTTTTTTAATTTGTGATTTTGAATGTATAACTGAAATAACGTGCTATGACATATTTATTTCACACATTGGTTTTTCTTATCTTTAAATACTCTAGAATAACATGTACTAATTGTTCGTTTTAAAAACGTAGATGTAATTGAAATATAACACAGTGTTGATGTCACCGTAAATTACTTATTTATAATTTTTTTAAATTTCAATATTTAAAAGCTTAGAGTCATGGTAACTAAGGGATTTAATATAAATAAGTTGTCAATAAATTTCTCCTAATATATGTAGATACTAAAATTAAGTATGTTTTCAAGATTAAGACAAGACAACTAAAGTTTTTCCCATTTTGTCCACCTACTGGTCCACTGTGCACTGGGTAACCGACTAAAAAAAAAATAAAAAAAAAATATCCTCGATTTTATTGTGCAGCCCCTTATGCGTTAGGGCAACCGAACATAAGAGGCCCGATAATAAAATTGCGCACCTGGTGCTGGGTGAACCCTGCTGTTAATACGGAACTGACGGTACATTTAATTGCTTTTTTATTACACTAG
>NC_061167.1:3148919-3173919 GCF_022113875.1 Hydra vulgaris | reverse complement strand
TAATTAAATTTTACATAGTATTAACAAAACTACGTATATAAATAAATTTAAAATACATAGATTTAATAATTTAACAACTTTACTGGTCTAATTCTAAATCAGAGAAAAACTAATAGACAGTAAAATACTTGATTGTAACAATCCTAATTTTTGGTATAGTCACAATAAGTATTATACTATATATTACAGGTTTTCTCAGATTTAGGGTTAGAGAAGAAAGATTGTTCCATAGATTTATAATTTTGACAATATTGAAATAATGGATTTCATCCAGGTGATTATTTAAAGTTAAAATTGGAACCTCATCTTTTAAATGAAATCTTTTAATATTGACAGTCGTGTTAGCATTTTACAACTAACATTACATTATTATTTTTAACTAAAGACTTACTTGCTTGAGATAATGGATGATGATTTAAGATGATGAAGATTGATCTGTCTTAAAATGAATCTCTTGGTCATCACAATCAATACTATCTTTATTTATTATTTTTTAACCTACAGGACACAAGCATAGAGAATAATTGAATTTTATCTAAAAACTTGATTTCTCATGTAGAAATTTTACAATTAAAAATCTTTTACAAATTACTTTACAGAATATTAATTTTATAAGTAAAATAGGGTATATAATATTGTATATAATATTATAGGTTTCATACAGCCAAATATTTGATAATAACACCATAATATTATTAAAGATTAAAAATCTTAAGATGACATTTTGAACTAAATCACTTACTTTCTTGAAACAAATCATCATATTTTTTCCTTTCAGCCTTTTTAAATGTAGTAACTCCTTATAAAAACCACTGATATTATTACATTTTAGTTTTTCTTCTTTAGAGTTGAAGAAGAAAAACTCTGAAAAATGTTGTTCCCTTTTCTCAAATCCAAATGAACTTTTTTGCATTAAAAGCAGTTGATAATCAAGTAGAATTAAAAACTTAATCTAGTTTCTTTAGCAATCAAGTTTACTCAGCAATTGAGCTATTTAATCTAAATAACCACACCATAAAAACTTTATTATTTTAATCATATCTACTTGACTCAAATAGAAATACAAACACAACCTAGTTTTAACAAAGACAATCTAAAAATACTCCAAAATATTTTTAAATTTAATTCTCCAAGAACAATACAAACACTTGGTTGATTTAAAGATATGTTATTTTATATAATTTACTTAAATAAATCACTTCGCTTAGTCGAAGGTCGCGCCATTATTTGCGTAAACATACTCTTTAAATATTGCCGTGTACGTTTTTTTAAATTAAGAATTCTTAAGCTAACTGAGAAATTTCGTGTTGTTAAAAAAAAAAACGCCTAAAAAACGCTTAAAAAACGTTTAAATTAACATTAAAAAAAACGTTTACAAAAAAACGTTTTAAAAACGATTGTATTGGTTCTTTAAACGTCTGACCGTAAATTGAACGGAATTTAAACGTTTTAAAAACGTCCTGTGCTCACTGGGTCATTTATTTATCAAGCTTATTATTCAGGTTAAGAAAGACGATAGCTAATGTTAAACAATCTTCTGTTTTGCAATCATTTGTTTTTAGAGAGATTAAGAAGCAGGGACTAAAATTAAAAAACTTTTCGTCAGATTTTCATGTACGTTGGAACTCAACGTTTTTGATGATTAGTAAGATAATAAAAGCGAAAAATGCTTATAATAAAATTACAATAGATCCTGGCACTATCGATGGGTTAACAGAAAAACAGATTAATAAACTCAAGAAACTAGCTTTGTTATCAGGTGACAGGAAGTTCCTAGACATTTTACATTATAACCTTGCTCCATTAAACTTCTCTCTACTAAAAATTTTCCAACACTTTCTTCAGCAAAATTCGTCCAAAATACGTTAATGAACTTTCTTGAAAAAGAATCTTCAACTAAATGTTTTCTTTTACAACCATCTCCTACGGTGGAAAGAGAGAACATGTTACGAGCTAGTCTTCTCAAGTTCATGAAAGTATACTTTGTTGAAAAGGTGTCTACAAAACAAAAGCTGCAAAGCTTTTGTTTTGTAGACATCTTGCTAGCATGTTTCTTTGATCCGAGAACAAACGAGTGTCTTACAGAAAAAGAATATCAAGAAGCAGAAAGAAAACTTATGAAAAAATTTGCAAAGTTAGCTCTCCGACAATATCCTCGAAGATCAACGCATACAAACATTTGTTTGCAAAATGAACAAAATTATTCGAGAAGTGGTTAGTTATAAACCTAAAATTTATGTTTGTTAAAAAACATTTGTTTTTAAATTTATATAAAAATTTTACTTTTTTTACATTTTCAGTGCTGTTAAAAAATAGATTACATTTCAGCTAATATAAATACTTGTTTTCATCTTTAGATATGATTGATTCTAGTAATGATGTTCAATTTCATGTTTCACCTTAAGTTCCTGTTAAACGCAAAAATGAGTTTGCTAAGCTTGCAACATTGTGTGGTTTCAATCTGTGCGAAGAAAAAACACAGTCAAAGCGAAATATAAAAAAAGGAGTTATCCTTTTTCAATTATACTATAAAAGCAAAAACTTGGAAATTCGATGAATTTTGGTACAAGTATGAAAACGATATTCCAATGTTAGCCTCTAAAGCAAGTAAGGTATGTACTTCACCTGCTAGTTCGGTACGGCCAGAATCCTCATTTAGTGTTGCTAACTTTATTCATCGCAAAGAAAGAAGTAACTTAAGCGAAAGAACTTAAACGAAAGAAAAGAAAAGTTATAGATTTTTTTTAAGTTAATTTTATAGTTACTTTTACTATTTTAACTTTAACTTTTTTAATGTTATTTACATCAGTTATTTAAATATTTTTTTTAAAAGACTGTCTGATTTATTGTAATTGCTTTGGAAATGGCTCTGCATTTTGCAATTTTGTTCTAAGTTTTGCATTTTGGCTTCTTTTATTCAGCGTGGTTGTTGTTAAAAACCAATCTAACCAAAATCAAAGTTATTTCTTGAAATGACTAGCTAGAATAATTGTTAGATAATAGAATAATAAAGGAATAATTAATGTTTGGAATAGACTATTTGAAATTAGTTAATTCCAGACAACAGTTTTATGAATAGATATTAATAAATAATAAAAACAAAAAAAAATTTCATTTCTGTTGGAGTGGTTGTTACAACCAGAACCAGGGTGGTGAAGGGGGTATTACACCCTAAACTGTTATATATGCATTTGAGTTAGCGCATTAGCGTTAACAACAACCACACTGATTAAGAGAAGCAGAAAGCAGCAGCATAGCTACAAATATGCACGAGTCTTTTATGGTAAATTTTTATCAGGGCCATTAACTTATTTAAACCCGACAAAAAAATTAATAGTAAAACAAATAAACCAAAAAAAAATGCCTTTTTAAAGGTTTTTTGCAAAAATCATTGTTTCTAAAAAGTTAAAGACCTCAATTACTAGAGAAAAACAAAATATTAGAGAAAAAAATAAAGGGTACAACCCTCTTTGCAGGAAACAAATTTAACATGCAATTTTATTAAGGCTACCCAAATGATGTCATGATAAAGTAAGATCAAAGTAAAATCTAAAAGATAAAGTAAAATAATTATAAAAAAAAAGAGATTCCATAAAGTGGAGTTCTCCAGTTGGCTCTGAAAACAATTTTAAGATTTACTTTTATTAAATTTACACATATGCTGGAAGTTTCAGAGCTCTAGCTAGTCCGGAAGGTAGTGAAAAATCAATCGCAAGATTCCGGGACAACTGATAGCCGACAAACATCTTGTAAAGTCAAAATAAAGTTTGAAAAAAAAAATTACAAGTTTATTTTAAAGCGCTATTTTAATTGAATAAGATTTTATTTGTCCTAATGTTCTTGTGCGGGTTGGACACCAACGCAACAAAAAGTAGGTTATTAGGGTGCCCACAACCTATATTAGAAGATTAAACAGCTTTTCTTACCATCATTTTTCAAATAGAAATTTTATTATATATGATAAAACGCAATACAATTTCATTATATATGATAAAACGCAATAAAAGATTATATCTGATAAACTCCTTTAATCATATAAATTATAACTTATAGTTTAAATGACTTATAATTTTTTGAAAACTGTTGTAGCAGTCGATGTCCTTGCGGGTACCAAAAATATTATATTGCGTCATATTACCATAACAAAATACTTGATTGAAAAGGCAAATACAAATAAAAAACTGGAGAAAAAGCGCGCTCTAACGAACAGTGACTTAGTCAGGGTTTACACATGCATGAATTACCCATAGATAAGAAATTATGCTCCCTTCCTCGCCCGACAAAGTTTCATTATGGCCACTAACCTATTTCTACTTAACAAAACAAAAATAAATAAAAAATCAATGATTATTTACCAGCTTCTATTAGCACTCATGCGGCAGGGTTCCCGTCTCTACACCACTGTTATTCCCGCATGACTATATTTGCCTCTAATTATATAAGAACTACCCTTTCTGATACGTAAAAAAAAAAAAAAATTTTCCTGATGCCCCACCACATACTTGCCCACATACCTGAAGTAGTACCCAGAAGTGCTCTCAAACAGAAAATGGATTTGAATACGCTACCTACCTCAATATTTACGTTAAACCAACATTAAATGACTGTTCTTTAAGAAAGTAAATAATGTAACTTACATTTTACTTACTTACAAAGTAAAGTATAAAATTTCAAAAAAAAAATTACTTTTATTTGTAAAAGTAAAAAACAATTTTTTTCAAATTATTTTTATGTAAGCTAAATAATGCTAATTAGTTACTTATACACGTAAAAGTAATTTGTTGTTATGATGTAGTTTTAAGTATCACTTTTTTCCGAGTGATACTCAAAAACACTGTTGGGTTTTAAAGTTTGTTTTTTCTTCCAAATTGTTCAAGTTTGCATGGCCGTAACTTTTTAAATAGACAAAAATTTAACTTTTTTTTTATAGCTTAAATCTGCATGCTATTTAAGTTAAATTTTATTTTCAAAAAATTAAATTTTACTCATGTCCACCATTTAAACCACTGTGCGTTAGGGTTTCACATTCGCTACCTTTGAGAAATAGCGCAAAATTAACAGCTTTCATACAAAACAGCTAAAAGTTTAATTAACAGTTTAAATAGGCAGTATTTGATAAAGTTGTTGTGCATGTAACGTAAGTTAGAAATGGATTTCCCCATATAATTATGCTTTTTATCTATTCTCGATCATACAAAAGTTTACTTATTTTATTAGTATTAGGTAAATTGGTTCATTTTGAACCTGCGATTTCCTTTATAAAAACTTATTAAGGTGGTACTAGTCCAACAAATTTTAAAATTTTCAGATTTTTTTTTTTCTAAACTTGAAAAAAAAAATCATTGTAGATTTCAAAAATTTATAGTTTTACTATTTTTTTAAGTAATTTAGTGACAGAAAATTTTAATTTAGAAATAGGAAAATTTTAATTTAGAAATCTTAAAAAGAAACCCTTAGCAACCGCATAGCAACAATAAACAATGTTTACTTTTGGGCTATTTTTAGATAAGTTTTATTAAACAATTAATTTTTTATTATTATCCTACATTTCATATATATCTATTTTGCTTTATATCAACTTTCCAAATACTTAACGTATTTGGAATTCCATTTTTAATACTCGAAATGAATTGTATAGTGAGATGGAAGTGAATTTATATTATTATATCAATAACAGCTTGTTATGATTATTTTATTGAATTTATTGCATTTATTATTTACATTTTACTGCTATATTCCTAGATGGGAAATAAAAAAAATAGCAAAAAAAATTCAAAGAAGTTATTTTCATGGAAATCAACATAAAATGTCTGATCAACAAAACATTTCACTTGAAAGCGCTTCTTATTTATAAAAGTTTAGTAGTACTAATTGTGCAAGTGCTAAAAAGTTGAACAAAGCAGTTTATTGCATTGGCAGGTCAGCTAAAAACAAACAGACATCTAACGACCTTAATTTTTTTATGTTTATAAATTTTACCATTATGAAAGACTTATTTGACGAGTTCTCACGCTGTTCTGAGTGTAGCTCACCTGTAAAGCTTACACATATTGAAAATGAACACCAAGGGTTTTCACTTAAATTATGTGTAAAATGTAGTTTTTGTTCAGCATGTAGATTTTCGTATACTTCTCCTCATTTCATACCTTTACAAAAAAGTAAACTTGTAAAAAAAGCACATGAAATTAACTAAGGCGCAGTTATGGCTTTACGCGAGATAGGTAAAGGTCATGCTAGTATTAAAACATTTACAACAATAATGAGTATGCCATTTTCTATTGCATTTACTTCGTATAAAAGAATTAATGAGACTCTTTATAGTGCATATGAAAAATCTGCTGAAAAATGTACCCAAAAAGCTGCTCATGAAATGCGTCAAATGCTTAACACCAATGCGTGTAGCAATGATATTATTGACTGTCATAATTCGATTGACGGGACATGGCAAAAAAGGGTTATTCTTCCCTGAATGGCGTGGTATCTGCAATTTCAAAGAATAATAAAAAGGTCTTAGACTATCACACTATGTCAAAATTTTGTAAGTCTTGTGAGATTTTTGTAAATGTTGTGAGATTTGGTCAAATAGAAAAGGATCAGCTGATTATGACCTAGAAAAACAAGGCATAAGTGAGCAATTAACCATCATGAATTATCGGGTGCTATGGAGTCCGTTGGTGCTATTTCAATTTTTTGTTCTTCATAAAGTAAGTTCAACTTAAGGTACAGTCATTACCTAGGAGATGGCGACACTACAGCATACAGCAAATTTAGAGAAGCAAGACCTAATGGAGAAACTTTGATACCAGAAAAACTAGAGTGTCTCGGTCATGTTCAAAAGAGACTTGGAACAAGACTTCGGAATCTACGTGCATTAAAAAAAAAAAAGCATGACAGTAAAACTCTGTTAGGTAAAGGAAGACTTACTGATGCAAGTATTAATTTAATGTAGAGTAACTTTAGTATGGCTATTCGTCAGAATGATAAACTGTACCCTATGAAAAAAGCTGTAGGCTTACTACTTGCAGTTTTATGTGAAGGTGATGCTGCTATGCGCCATCAATTTTGTCCAAGAACCAACACTAGTTGGTGCAAATGACAAAGGGATAAGATTACAGGCCAATGCACTTATAAAAACAAGTTAAACTTACCATTTGCTATTAAAAACCTATTGCATTCAATATTTATGGAACTTAGTTCTGACAATCTTTTGTCAAAATGTTTACACAGCTATACCCAAGGCCCTCATGAGTCTTTTAATCAAATAATCTGGGAAAAATGCCCCAAAACACATTTTGTTTCAAAAAGAGTTTTAGAGTTAGCTGTTTTCTCAGCAGTTATATCTTTTAATGGAGGTTACGTTTCGCATAAAGAAACATTTCAATAATTTGGATTTCATTGTGGAGAATATTTTTTTCTCGGAGCAATTAAAAAAGACAAAATACGCATCATTCATATGAAAAGCCGTGGCGCAGTGGTTAGAGTTCTGGCTCAGAACCCAGAGGTCCAAGGTTCGACGCCATCTCTAGCCCAACAAGCGACATTGGTACGGAAAGAGGCGTGAACTTCCTGTTAAATGCTCTCCCGCGGTGCTCTATGATAAGACCGCAAGGACTTTTGGGAGCACCTAATTACATACTTTACATACAATTTTTAAAGATATATATTGTTAGTGTTGTTTTATTTTGCAAAATTTCAGCCTCAAACTCTTACTATTTCAAGAAATCCTTGTTTGAAAATGCCGTTAAAGTTTTTGCTGACTCAGCATGTTTTTGAGTATAATTATACTTTTTATTATATTTACTCTAAATAATTTTTAAATACACACAGTTTAAAAAAAATAAATTGCAAAATTAAATAAATTGACTGTTTTAATTTTTATGGGCTAGTACCACCCAGCAAACACGCGAACGTCAAGAGGACGTTGAAAGGACGTTGCATTCTAACGGTCCGTTTATAGTCGTAAAGTGTTGTACAATAAACACATCAATCATTTATATATACAGTGTTGTACAATAAACGCATTAATCATTTATATATGTTTATATCTTTTAAATAAATGATTAAATTTAAAAAAAAGACATAATTAATTAGAATAACATTTTCTTGTAAAATAATTTACAAGAAAATGTTATTCTAGACAGCAGTTTTTAAAATAATTTTTTTTTTTCTTTAATATGTGAGAATCTAATTGGTGCATGATAACTACTTTTTCTAATTTAAGAACCCAGAGTGTTTGGTCATAAAAGTAACATTAAAATGCCACCTCTACTGCAATCATCAGTTAAAAAAGGCAGAAAAGGTAAAGAGACAAAACTTTTTTATTTTAACTTCTTTTATTTCAGCTGTATTCCACAGGACACAATTTTTAAAAATAGTTTTTTCTGAAATGTATATATTTATATCGTTTATTGATCCACTATATTGAAGTAATGATAATGATTAGGTCTCTATAGAGATCTAAAGACTTAAAGAGACCTGTGTTTTTTGCCAACTAGATCTAGTTGGAAAAAAACACAAATCTCAAAAGGTGTTGGTTCCTACTTCATCAGCATTCTGCAATAACGAAAGATTTCAGGTAGTGTTTAATACCTTTCAATATAATTCAGTTCTATGCGGAAAAACTTTTTGTGTTGTAGTTATGCAACAAGCAGAACTAAAAACTAACAATTTTTTTAATGCATTTGTTGTTTAATGAATTCGTTGAGTTTTTTTGAAACTTGTATTAAGCTTGTTTAATTTTTGTATATAAAGATTTTATTAGCACAGGACTTTTGTGAGTACTAGTTATTTTTTTTAACTATAAATTTAATTTAATATGATTGAAAAATCTATGTTATCTATTATTTTCAGTATCACCAGATTTCAGTAGTAGCAGTAGCTCTAAACCATTGTCTCTTGCAAAGAATGAGAACCTTCAACTAATAATGCAGATACAATAAATATATATGTTGCATTATTTCGAAGTAAGTATATTTTTTCTTTTACATTTTCTAATTAAGTTTCTTTAATTATGTGAATTGAGTGAAATTAAAAAGCCTTTTGTAAGTTTAATTTTATTTCAAAAATTCGTTTTTCATTGTTTTTCAATTAAATATAATCAATATTTTAGTTTACAACTTTAAAACTCTGTTGTTTTTTTTTCTTCCTGGAGCAACTATATAATTAGAATTGTTATTTGCAATGAAATTTCTAAACACTTCAAAACTTCTACTTTGATTTTGTTTTCCTTAGTCACTTTGAAAACTCTGGAGGAAAAACATGCCATGAATATGTTATGAATATTATGAACAAGTAAGTTGGTTATGGTTGTCTTATTTTTAAATTTAATCATTTAGTCAAAAGATATAAACATATATAAATGATTGATGTGTTTATTGTACAACCCTCGGAATTAGGAAAAATGAGATCGGCAAATTATTCCCGACTTCAATCTTTTTGAGGTCGGCAAAAATTATTTGATAAAAAGGTCTGACTATAAAACATAGAAACAAGGTCAGTTAGGTTAGCAATGCCAATGGTCGATCCTAATTCCGAGGGTTGATTGTATTACCATGGTCGCTGAGAGAATCATAATTCCTACATTGCACCCTGGGTAAGTTTCAAAAATAACTAAGACTATTATCAAATTTCAAAAATATTATTACTTCTCTTGGCGGTCATGATTATTACGTTGGCATTTTTTGATGATTTTTTAAATTTTATTTATATTCGATGTGCAAATTCCTTGTGTTACTTTTTAGGGTTATGTCAAATGCGTCATGAGTGAGTACAATTTAAACGGGAAAATGGATAAGCTGTCTTTTCAAAAAACAAATACAATGAAGTTAATCGTCGGTATGTTATTTTTAATTAATACAAGTTTAGACTAACAAATTATGGTAAAATTTCTCAACACTTTTCTAGTTAAATTCTAAAATACGGTTTAATAAATTTGAGTCAGCAGACATAGGTAAATATACTTCACAATATATTTTACAATATATTTTTTTAGTTTTAGAAAAAATAAGATAAGTTTTAATCAGAAAAATTAGAGTTAAAGTTAAGAAAATATTAGAAAATATATAAAATGGTTGTAGGAAACAATCATAAATGGTTGTAAAAGTCACTCATATTTGCCTTTCATATTTGTATATATGGCAAATTAGTTAATCTAAATAAATATTTAAATTAAAATCTAGGTGACTAACAGTTAAAATTCCAAAGAAACTTGGGTCAATAAAATTAAGACAAGAATATAAAGCATTACTTTATTTCAAATAACATTTTTGTTATTTTTCTAGCAACTGTTGCAAAGTCGAAGAAGTATACAGAAAAAGATATCGAACAAAAAAAACACGCTCCATTGCAAAAAAGTGCTTTAAAAAATCCAAGTAATGACAACGATTAAAATGTCAAGAAATCAAATTTATAAATATGTTCTTTAAATATTATTAATCATTTAATATTATTTAAATTAATCTTTTAATAGTGTTTTAAAAGATTTTTATTTTAATCCTTGGTTTTTATTTTCCAGAAATTGAATTTTTATAAGAGAAAATCTTAACTGAGTGCAATACTAGTATAAAACACTTTTTTTTAAACCTAATATTTTATAAGGGTAATAAACCTGAGAAGGAGCAGCTGCTTTTTCATTGGCTTATTATTTTTAAACTAAACTAGTTTGTTAAACATACTAGTTTGTTTACTCCTCATAAATATTTCTAAAAAACAATACTGTTATTTGAGTTAATTGTTTGAATTTTTGTGTATAACTTTATTTCAAATTTAATTTGCGCTTTCAATCTTTTATTAAATTGGTTCTGTAGATAAAGGGAATACCAAACGAACAAAATGCGTATTTATATAGCTTTAACACACGAACGTCGAAAAAACGTCGCGGAGGCGCTAATATCCAGACGGTCCGTTTAGAGTTTGTTTTTTTTTTTAATCTATTTCGTCAGTAAAAAAAAAGAATACAATGCCGTGTAGTATAAATAATTATTAATTATTAATTAATGCTGTTGAGATAAAGCGCCAGGCAATATCTATGACAGCCGGTATAAATTAGTTAATGAACAAGTTAATTCAGTCACTAAATAATAAAAACGTTAGTAATAAGCTTTCTTGGTTTTTATCTTGTTTGTTATTGCTTCTAAGTCGACCGATTGCAAGTTTAATTTGATGCTTTTAACTGTAGTAGATTGAACAACTTCGGCTGGTAGACTATTCCATCCATCGACAACTCTATTGCTGAAAAAATATTGCCATTTCAAACAATTTCTGACTAATTCAGGTTTCATTCGATGTTTTGCTCCTCTAATGTTAGCTGCAGGACCTGATGACCAAATAGAGTTCATTGTTTGATTTTGTTTAATATCAATGATTTCAATACCTTTAAATATTTTGAAATGCTGGATTAAATCGCACCTTAGCCTTCTAGTCTCCAAATTAGTCAAACCCAAAATTTACAATCTTTTTTTGTACTCAAGATGTCTTAGCTCCGGTATCATTTTGGTAGCTCTTCGTTGGACTTTTTCTAGTTCATTAATATCTTTTGTATAATACGGACTCCATGCTTGAATTGAAAACTCTAAATTTGGTCTAACATATGTACAATACAGTGTTTTTATTAGATCTTTATCCTTGTACTTGAATGTATTATTTAGTAGTGAGAGTATACTATTTGCTTTACTAGCTGCATATTTTACTTGTTTGGCCCATTTTAAATCACTTGATATATAAACACCAATGTCTTTTTCTAGTTTTGACTTTTCATTTTCCATTAAGGTGGTTCACCACTAAAAAAAAAAATCCCCAAATTTCATAATTTCAAATTAAAAAGTGTATAAAAGCATAATATATGAAAATAAAAAACAACCTAAGTGTCATTTTACAACAATTTATTCCTAAAATCGCGAAAATATGTCAAAAAGATTGCAAAATCAGTCAAATTTGAACAAAATTTTGAAAAACAATAACTTGGAACAGTTTGATGCACATAAAACAAAGGGCCTGAACCAAAATCACTGCTATATTCTTAGTAAAAGTTGAAATTTTTGATTTTTTTTGGCAAAAACATCAAAATTTGGGGGGTTGGCTAATGAAATGAAATAGAAAAATGTAAATAATTTATCAAATCCAACAATATTTTTGGTTCAGGCCCTCCATCATTACGCGTAGAACATGTCATGAAAATTTGAAGCAAAAAGCTTTAGTCATTTAAAAGTTATGATATTTCAAAAATTAAAAATTGCACAAAAAAGTGAATGAAGAAAAACAACAATAAACATTTTATAACAAATATAAATATCAAAAACTTCCAGATGAGTAGGGTTTAAAGGTTTCCAGTTGTTCTTCTTCATCTTGCCAACCCTTGTTAATTGATTTTAAATGTATCCTTCTCCTTTTTTTTTCAAAAGTGTCTTTTTTATTCATGCTGGCAACGCGTTTTTGGTCTCTACAAAATGAGGACACTGCACATTTTACACCATTCTCAAGATTGAGGTGACTCATCACTCTCTGAACACCAGCAGTTCCCTCATTAAAATACAATACAGCTGAGTTCACTCCCGACTCAAATGAAGTTTTGTGAATAAAAATATTTTTTGGGCATCTAGACCATATAATACTATTAAGACCCTCATTAGAATTTTGTGTTTGACCATGAGTGCATTTTTTCAAAAGGTTATCATCACTTAATTCTTCAAACTCTTTCTTAATTATATCATATATCCATACTGGTAAATTAACTTTTGGTATGTAAATGCTGTTACCTGAAGAGTTTCCTTTCTTCCATTTACACCAGCTATTAGGACCCACTGGACATAACACGTGGTGACGAAATTGATCAGGAAAATTAGTGCAATGGTAAAGAACTGCGCGAATGTTTTTTTTCATTTGGTATACCTTTTCATTTTCACTTAAGGAATTATTAGCTGCAGCCTGTCTAATAGCCATACCAAAATAGTTTTGTATTCTATTAACTGCGCATTCTGTCAATTTTCCTTTTCCAGTTAACCGATTACCATGATATCGATCTTTTCTTCGATTACGTAATCTTGTACCAATGCGCTTCTGGATATGACCAACACACTCTAACTCTACCGGTTCGATTTGATACTTTCCATATGGATTACTGCTAAGAACATCATTAAATGCAGAGGAATCTCCATCTCCCAAATAATACTTATAAATCAAATCATTTTTTTCTAGAGAACGATTAAATATCTTTACCACACCAGCACTTTCCATAGCCCCTGATTAGCTTTCCATTCAGTAAAACCTGGGTGATTTTGCTTTCTTTTCCACATTCTACATCCCCTACAATACTTGCAAAAGACTTCAAAGTCAATACATCGCTCTTCTGAAATAGTGGTCACCACACCATTTAGTGAAACATGACCGCGTTTTTGCCATGAGCCATCTGAAGAAACTCTAATTAGTTTTTTTTCCTGAACCAATGTGCTCCTCTTTAACTTTATCTTTAATTTTTATTGCAGCTGCCTTTGTGGATTGTTCTGCTGATAATTTATATGCATTTTAAATAGTGGTATTAAGTTTGTTAAATGCGTTGTTATTCATACATGAAGTGTTTGCGATTCGGGCAAAGTCCACTAAGGCTTGGTGGCCTTTCCCAATTTCACGAAAAGCAATAACAATTCTAAGGTTAATATCAAAATAATTTCTGCCTTGTTTAGGTACAGATTTTTTAACATCATCAGATGTATATGTACAATACTGAAATTTACATTTAGTACATTTAAAATTCATTTTGTTAAAGAGACTTTGCTGGCACTAACTGAAACATGCTCAACATTTTCGTCTCCTTTTAGGGTAGGGGTTTTGTTCCACTGGTTGCCACAAAATGCTCTTTTTCTTTTTGAACTCTTTTTTTTTTGCTTCCCATTATATATAATATCCTAATAATTTAAAATATATAATATGAAACTGATAAGTTATACTAAATAATAAGAAAAATACAAAGCTTTTCAAATACAACAATAAATTATCACAAGATGGCTTCAGATAAATCATACAAAAATAGCAACTTCCATAGACTGTTACATCCAAACTTTTGTCAAACCACGCTGGCCTACTAAACTAAGGCGTAACTAACAAAAAAAACTTAAATCAAGGCAAAGAGAGAGGGCAATTATAAACATAAGTTTGCGTTGCTAGGGGCCGTTGCTATGGTAAAGCTATCTGATAAGGTCTAATTAAAGCAAAATACTTCAAAAAATACTCAAGATATCCGAAAACAGAATCCAGAAACATTTTCAGCAATGTTGAATTACTATAAAACAAAAAAAATCTCAAAAACCAACTTTTGATAAAAATTTAGCTTTTTTTGGTGGTGAACCACCTTAATGTATTGTTATTGTTCATAAAATATGAATATTCGTTATTATTTGAACCAAAGTGCATAATTTTACATTTTTCAAAATTTAATCCTAATTTCCATTTTGTTGACCATTCGTTAAGTTTATTTATATCATTTTGAAACAATTGTGAATCATTTTGAAAAGAAATAGGTGCAATTATCTTATTATCAGCATACAAACGACATTCATTAATAAAATTTTCTGGTAAATCATTTATGAATACCAAAAAAAGGAGAGGACCTAGAAAAGACCCTTGTGGTACACCACTAAGTACATCAACCCAATCTGTCACACTTTTACCTAAAACCACTCTTTGTTTTCTGTTAGCTAAAAAACAGACTATCCACGTAAAAAGTTTACCAGAAATACCAAAAGTCAATAACTTGGATAATAATTTTTTATGTGAAACACTATCAAAAGCTTTTTTAAAATCTGTGTACAATACATCCGCCGGTGTTCTATTGTGGAACACATTTGTTAAAATATCTAGGTATTCTAATAGGTTTGTTGTACAGCTCTTACTTTTCATAAAACCATGTTGTTTTTTTGAAAGTAAATTATTTTTTATGAGATGTTGCATGATACAATCAGCTATTATTCTTTCTAACACTTTACATGGTATTGAAGTTAACGAGACTGGTCTGTAGTCAGATGCTTTTAATTTGCTTCCTTTTTTAAAAAGTGGCATTACATTTGCCTTCTTCTGCATATCTGATAGGGTACCTGTTTCCATCGATTTTTTGAAAATTAAATATAATGGGTATGATATTGACGAGCTGCATTCTTTTAAAACATATGGATGAACAAAATCAAAACCGACTGATTTTGACTTATCAAACGCTTGAAGTCTAGTTTGAACATCATTTTGTGTTATTAAAACTGTGTTTAATAATAAATTTGAAGTTATATTATAAAACTCAATAATACTTGTACAATTATCATTAACATACACAGAATGAAAATATTTATTTAGTTCAGTAGCTATAGCGAATTGATCATTTATGATTTCCCCATTATCAATTTTCAGAGCTCGAATTTGAGTTTTCACTGATTTCTTCTCATTGATATATTTATAAAGCAATTTAGGATTTTATTTAAACTTGCTAGCTAAAGTACTTTGTAATTGTTTTATAATGTTCTTAATATCATTCTTTATTCTAATTTTTAGCTTATTATAGTGATTTTTTGTTGATTCCTCATTCCAGCCATTACGTTTATTAGCAAGCCATATATTGTTTTTAGTTCTTATTTTATGTTTCAATTCAGGAGTAATCCATTTGTTTCTGTTCATTCTATTTTGATAATTAATTCTTGGGATAAACAGATTAGTTGCATAATTGTAATGATACAAAAATAAATCATACATTTCATTTATAGATTTACTTTTAAATCCATTTTCCCAATCTACATTATTAAAATGGCAAGAAAATAGTTCATAATTTCCTTTTTGATATAATCTAATGGATTTCTTATGTTCGGTTGAAAACTTATAATCATTCATTAGTTGCTGAAAAAGGACAATTATTATCAGACCAATTTGTTGTATTATAGTTGAAGTCACCTGTAATAATAAGATCGCTGTATTCTTTTTGATAAATACTCATTTTAGCAGCATTAATAGATAGCAAAACATAGTTATTATACTCATGAGATATATCTGGTGGTCTTTAAATCATCCAATTAGCATTTTGTTATTTTTAAAACATATACAAGTCCATATTTGTTCTATAAAATTATTGTTAAACTGTAAATTATTTGTTTCAAACTGATTAATACATTGTTTTACAAAAATACAAACACCTCCTCCATGAGTCCACCTCCTCCATCAATCATCAATCTTTTTATTCAGAGACGTTGCATTTGTATACCAAATCATCAGTTCATTGCATTTTTGAGTATCGTGCTCCTTGTTTATACTTAAATCACATTTCTTACGCTCATGAAAGTTTACTATTTCAATATCTAGCTCTCTCTTATTGCTCAGCAACTTGTTAAGATTTTGACCTCCACCACTAAACAAATTTATTTTGTTAGTTTCATAGTTAAAGCATCGAATGTGGTTTAAGTCTTTTTTCGCATTTAGTTGCTATTTTTTTATTTTTACAACTTTGTCATTTCTAATACCAAAGTAAAAGTTTGCCGTGTTAATATTGTCATTATTTAGTTTTTTACACTCTTCTCTTAATAGCTTTGATTTGTACCGTTCAGATTCAGTCAAATCAGGATTTATAAATACACTTTCGTATGTTTTATCTTTCTTCAATTCCTTGGCATTTTTTAAAACAGAATTACGTTCCAATTTATCATTTAAAACAACAATATATGGAGCTTTATATCCATTTTTTGTCTTTAATTTGATAACATTTTTTATTTTGACATTGACCTTCAATTTTTTCATGATTGTTTCAATATTTTGTTTATCTTCTTCAATAGCTTTGACTTTATCACTTAATGTCGATTCCTCTAAACCGAAAATAACTAATTTATTTTCTCTTTTATCTCTTTCTTTGGTTTCACTTGCGATAGTATTAATAATTTGCATTTGATCTGGCGTTTTTTTTACTTTACTAGCCCAATCACCTGTCACTGCTGAACTAGATTTTGATTTAGAATTTTCTAAATCCAAAACTCTCTTAATCAAGTTTGCATTATCTGTTCTTAAAGTTTCGATTAACTTTTTTAAATCTACGATTATTGCTTTTTGCTCACATTTGTAAGTATTGAAATCACCTAGTTGTAAGTTACCCATTTAAATTACTGGATAGGAGGGCTACCACCCTAAATAACAGTGGATTACCTCCTGTCAGTGAATCAAAAGAAAATAGTAAAAAGAAATTAAAAAAAAAAAAAAAAAATCAAAACTATAGACCCAGCAAACAATAGACGTCTTTTAGACCGTCTAAAATTGGTCTAATTTGTATCTATTGCCGATACGTATATTTTAGACGTATATTAGAGATCAAAAAGACGTCTGATTCTAGAGATGCTATTTTTGCTCTGTTTTAGATGCATATTAGATGCATAAAATAGATCGTGCATAGATAATTTTTTTTTCATCTAAACTTAGATGTCTATAAGATGTCTTATATAGATTTGTAATAAAAACAAGAAAAAAATATCAACTTTACGGAGCGACAATTATAAATGACCGCCATTTAAAAACCATGCTTAAACTTATTACGAAAAAAACATGAAGATTTTAACCTATGGAAAACTTTAATGATTATTTCTTTTGATAAATTTTAAATAATATAATAACATGCTATTATAGTTCACAAAATATTTCGACGATTTGATGCTTAGCATGTTTGCTAAAATCCTTGTGATTTGAAATTTATTTTTCAGAAATATTACAAAATTAATATTTTCAAGTTGATATTTTTATTTCTAGAATAAAAGATAATGTAATTAAAATATATATATATATATATATATATATATATATATATATATATATATATATATATATATATATATATATATATATATATATATATGAAGAGGGCCGGCGCGAGTAGGTGTCACATGGGGGGGGTGTCATTACAACTTTTGCCGACTAAAAAAAAAAAAAAAAAGGTCCTCGTTTTCCAAAATTTACCGACTGTCATGACGACATTTGCCGACTGTCTAACCTATATCGAAAGGATGTCTACATTTGCCGACTAACTAGGCCCAATTTGCCGACTAAGGGTCCAATTTGCCGACTAAGGGTCCAGTTTGCCGACTAAAAATCATTGATGGGGGGGTGTCACACACCCCCACACACCCCTATCGCGCCGGCCTTGTATATATGTATATATATATATATATATACATATATATATATATATATATATATATATATATATATATATATATATATATATATATATATATATATATATATATATATATATATGTATATATATATATATATATATATATATATATATATATATATATATATATATATATATATATATGACTCATATATGAGTCTTGGTTTATATATATATATATATATATATATATATATATATATATATATATATATATATATATATATATATATATATATATATATATATATATATATATATATATATATATATATATATAAACATATATATATATATATATATATATATATATATATATATATATATATATATATGTATTTATACATATATATATATATATATATATATATATATATATATATATATATATATATATATGTATATATATATATATATATGTATATATATATATATATATATATATATATATATATATATATATATATATATATATATATATATATATATATATATATATATATATATATATATATTGACTCATATATGAGTCTTGGTTTCTCAATAAAAACGATAAGTGCACAACAATAAAACAACCATTTGTGTTATTGAAAAACACTCATAATATGAGTGTTTTTCAATGCTAAAAGTATATCATAAATATCATAATTTTTTCCTAATGTTTTATAAACTGAAATAGATTCTTGTTTGATTTGATCTGAATAATATCTATCTAGCTATTAGTCTTTTTTATGTATTACTAAGATTTTCCTTTTATTTTAACTATTTGGCGGTCCTATTATATGTAATGTTGTTAAATTGGTTACATATATTTATATCATTGACAACATTCTATTGTATTAAATAATCCTTTAATCAACTTGATATGAAAATTGAAAATTGATTGAAAGCATGCTGAAGTTGTTTGAATTCAGAAATTGAAAGAGTACAAAATTGGTTGAAAGATTAAATTAAGTAACAGGTATGGTTGAGGGATTATTTATAGTTCTAATTATAATTATTTCTTTTGAATAGAGTTGTTATCAGATTCAAAAATTGAAGAAGATAATTTTTCTTCACATTTTATTGATGAACACCAAGCAAAGTTCACATTGTCAAAGAGTTTTAAGTTTTAATGCGAGTAATTTTGGTTTTTACACCACTGAATGTTAATGTGGAGGTCTTTTTTATTAATTTATTTTTGTATTAAAATAATTGTAAAAGATAGGTATAAAAGAATAGAAATGGATTATTTATAATATTGTGATCCAATAAATCATGTGTGTAGCATTTTATCTTTAGTAGTTAAGCAAAATTCTTTAATATCGTAGCCTTTTACAGGATAAAGTTTTAGCTGATTTAAAAAGTAGGTTTTCCAAAATATTATGGCAACTTCTTCAATGGAGTAATATAAAAAACTTACATGGATTTTCGAAATTTTAGTTTAAGTTACTCAAGCATAATTTGAATTTTAAAGTTCTTATTTCATTGTTTTGCTATTTGGTTTTATGAGCTAAATATGTTAATCAATCTTTTTATTCTTGTTTGTAGAGATGCAAAATGTTATTCTCAAGGAGCTTGCAGAAATAAAAGTTCTTTTAAAAGAAGTTATAGAAATTAAGTTTCAGGCTACTGGGGTGAAGTTGCTAGAATTGGTGGACGAAGTGGTTACACTGGATAATAAACTAAAAGATAAAACCGAGTATACTAATTTGGTTTAATCTAATTATCTTAATTTTTAATAAGTTTGTTTAAGGTTGGTTTATTAGTTTAGAATCTAAATAAAAAGTATTTGCAAATGAACTAAAATAACTAGCTTGTGTTAGACTCAATATGTTGTAAAGAAATTTAAGTTACATTAGTTTTTATTACATTTATTTCAGCTTGATAGTTTAAAAAAGATTGGTGGTGGAAAGCCAAGAGAACATGTTTTTTTGATCATGAAAAGGTAAATGATTATGTTTTTATTAATTATTAGAAATATGATTAAAAGGGACCAAAAGCAATTCTTTTTTACCGTTATTTGTTATGGATTTACTTTTAACATGACAATTTGATAAATTCGGGAGCTTCGCTGTAGGTGTTTAAGTTTGTTTGTGTGCTAAAGTAAGTGTAATGCTAAACCTTGTTTAGCATTTTATTTTTAAATTTAATGCTTTTACCTTTCATAATTTTAAGCATTCATTTATTAAAATATATTTTAATTTATTAAATACATTAAAATAAAAATCTTTATATATTTCAGTTTATTGTTAAAATATTTATCAGGTTATTTTCGAATCAGTTACAGTCCAAATTAAATCAAAAAGGAAATGGGGAAAAGATAAGCTTAGAAAATCTTGTAAATATATGGAGTGTTTTACGAGGTATAGTTTTGATAATATTTACAAAACTGATATCTGTATTAAAAAGATATTCTTCGACTTTTTTGTGTCATGCTAGAATTTTTGTATCCATAATTCAAGTTCCTTTAGTTTTTTCATAAAAAAAGTGTTTATTATTGTATTGGGTTGAGATACAAATCTTCTTGTTTATATATATATATACACATATATATATATATATATATATATATATATATATATATATATATATATATATATATATATATATATATATATATATATATATATAGTATACATATATATATATATATATATATATATATATATATATATTTATATATATATATATATATATATATATTTATATATATATACATGTATATATGTGTATATACAGTATTGGACAAAACATTTGCAACCAACATCGAACAATGCTAAAAAGTGTTCCTAATTTTATATGTCTTGAAAATGAAACGAACTATACTACCGCAGCAAACAGTTCAAGAGTCTGGAGTCATAGCATGCCATGAAATGAGCAATCAGCTGACAGGTGACAGCACACAGGCAGAATTTCGTTGACAAGTGCCATTTTTCAGCATACATATATATACTGTGAAGCATGGTGGAGGCAATGTAATGGTCTGGGGGTGTTTTTCTGCTAGTGGTTTAGGTCCAATACATCGAATCGATGGAATAATGGACCACTTCATGTATAAAAATATCCTGGAAGATGTTATGCTACCTCATGCTGAATGGAATATACCAATAAAATGGGTTTTTCAGCAAGACAACGATCCCAAACACACTGCAAATGTAGTCAAGCAGTGGTTTCAAGACAACCATCTATTGGTGATGGATTGGCCGCCTCAATCTCCGGATCTCAACCCTATCGAGAACCTGTGGGAGATCGTCAACGGCGGAGTTAATCACGAATGTGTTTGTAATAAGGATCAACTGTTTGAACAAATCCAAAAGGCCTAGGCAGCGATTCCACAAAGTTTCATTGATCACCTGATCGATTCTATGCCTTAAAGATGCAAGGCTGTGATCGACAACAAAGGATTCACCACAAAATATTGATATGAATACAGCTTGGTCAACATTTTGTGGAGTTGCACTTGTTTTGTCCAGAAGGAAATCAACTTTTTTTAATACTTTTGATTAATTTATTAATTTTCGTGTACAAATAATGAACTTTGTGATGAATAAAATTTGAAGAACGTTGTCTCTAAACATTTACATAGTTATTTCTCTAAATTGAAAAAATACAGCACTTTTATACAAAGAAACTAAATTAGCATTATTTGGTTGCACTGGTTTTGTCCGATACTGTATGTGTGTGTATTTATATATATATATATATATATATATATATATATATATATATATATATATATATATATATATATATATATATATATATATATATATATATATATATATATATATAATATTTCATAAAAATAGATTCAGAATTCTACATGTCTTTTAAAGTCATTTAAATGTCATTAATGTATATATTTTAGATATCGGCGACGTGAAAGAAAATGTTGACGGCAATGCAGAAATATAGTTTCTTATGTATATTTTTGTGAAATAAAAATTAAGTAATGTTAGTTAAAATGTTTCTTTACTTATTTAATTTAATCCTTTTTAATGACTAATTTAACCGCTGTAACACCTTTGTATCAAACAAGTCCCAGCAAAGAAAGAGATATCTAAAATGCATCTAATATGCATCTAAAAACTGGTCTAAAAGACGTCTAAATTCACGTCGTGAACGGGACATAAATAGATGTCTATCTTATAGATGTCTTTTAGATGCATTTTATTCGACACAAATAAATGCCTTAGATGCATAAAAGATGTGAAATATACATTTAAAGATGTATATTAGATGTATATTAGATGCAAAAAGAGCTATTATTAACTAAAAAGTTATCTATTATCTATCTTTTTTAAACGCGCCTTAGACATCTATTTTAAAAGACGTATTTTATACATCTAATATGCATCTGTAAGATGTATATTTCACATCTTTTATGCATCTAAGGCAATTATTTGTGTCGAATAAAATGCATCTAAAAGACGTCTATAAGATAGACGTCTATTTATGTCCCGTTCTAGACCTGAATTTAGACATCTTTTAGATCAGTTTTTAGATGCATATTAGATGCATTTTAGATATCTTTTTGTTTGCTGGGGATAAGCTAATAGGATAAATTATAGAGTTAATAAGATAATTGTTAAAAATAAAGAAAAAATAAAAAACTTTTAAAAAGATTTTAATTCATTAACATCGTTAATAAGCCAAATAATGCATTTTAGGTTGCTCATAATTGTACTTAGAAAATCTTGTAGGGTACATGTGATTAATTTTATTGAAAAGTGTACTAAATATTATAGGTGATATTTTATTATGAAGTTTGTACATAAAAATAAGAATTTGATAAAGGTTTAACTGAAAAACATTGAGTATGTGAAGGTTATTAAATAGTTCTTTAGTATGTGTGAATCGACCTGCATTTGAAATAATTCTGACAGCATGTTTTTGTTTACTAAGCAGTTTTTTAATTTTACTTATATTAGAGCTGCACCAGGCAATGTTTGCATAGTTTATATAACAATGTATGAGGGAGAAATATAAAATTTTTAGGCAGTTTTGGTTTAAAAACTGCTTGGCTTTGAATAGTATACCAATATTTTTTGAAACTTTATTTTCTATTGTACTTATGTGTTCTCTCCATGTTAAGTTTTCATCAAGTATCACTCCTAAAAGTTTTATTGATGACTCTCTAATTATTTTAGAGTTGCCAATATAAAGATTAGGAAGTTTTAGTGGAATTTTTTCTTTATCGTGAACTCTATAAAAAAAAAGTATACTTAGTTTTATTTAAATTTAAGGACAATTTGTTCGCCTTGAACCATTCCGCTAGATTTAAAAATTCTTTGTTTACTATTTTAAATAAAAGTTTAATATCTCCATTTGAGTAAAATAAATTCGTGTCATCTGCAAATTAAACAGAGTTTAAAATGTTTGAAAACTTATGAAATCGTTTACATAAATAAGAAATAAAAGGGGACCCAGAATTGAACCTTGGGGAACACCGCAATTTATTGTCATATAGAAAGATTTTCCTTCTTCGTATGATATGTATTGTTTTCTATTGTTTAGATAACTTATGAACCAATCTAAATATGTGCTTTTAATACCATAACTTTCGAGTTTTTTTATAAGAATATTATGGTCTACTGTATCAAAAGCTTTGCTAAGCTCTATAAAAACTCCAAGAGTAAAGTTTTTCTTGTCAAGTGCTTTAAATATATCATGAACAATATTAATAATGGCATGGTCAGTTGAATTACCTGGCTGAAATCCAAATTGTTTATTATATAAAATATTATTTGTATTTAAAAAATTCAAAATCCGATTATACATAATTCGCTCTAAGATTTTTGAGAAGCAAGGGAGAATTGAAATTGGTCTGTAATTTTCAGAATTAGAAATATCTCCTGATTTAAAAATAGGCATAACCCTTGCAATTTTAAGTTTCTCAGGATAGACACCTTGTTTTAAAGAGAGATTAAAAATATGTAAGAGAGGGATTGTCAAGTATTTTATTGATTTTTTTATTACATTACTACTAATATTATCAACTTTTACACTTTTGTTTTGTTTTAAAAGATTTACTGCATCTATAAGTTCATTTTCAGTAATTTCATAAATATCCATTTTAGAGGTCTTATTAGGAGTAAGATGTCTCAAAGTTTATTTCAGTGGTTTCTATTTTTGACGCTAGAGTGGAACCTACACTTACAAAATATTGATTAAGTGTTTTGGCAATTAACGATTTATTTGTAATAACTTTATTATCAATTGTTAGATTTATAGGAAGAATATTTCTGTCAGTTTGTTTCGTACCAATTACTTCCTTAATAATGTTCCAAATATTGTGCCGATCATATTTATGCTTAATTAATTGCTCGGTATAGTAAAACTTCTTGGACTTTTTAATAACCATCTCAAAAATACGTTTATAATTTTTGTAATTGGTTTCATTGTTGAACGTTTTTTTTTTTGAGAAATTTATTATATAGTCGTTGCTTTTTTTTTTTTTGACGACTTGATAATTCCCTGAGTTATCCATGGATTTGATAATGTCTTTTTTTTCACACATTTTGTAATTAATGGAAACGCTGTATTATAAAGTTGTTGTAATTTATCTAGAAACTTATTGTATGTCTTATTTGTGTGTACAATATCAAGGAGGTCATCCCAGTTTAAATCTGCTAGAAGACTATTAAAATTTTCAATGGATTTTTTATCTATTTGTCGTGTAATTTTTTCAATTTTTTTTGCATAGATATTATCGCATTTTTGTGAGATAAGAAATATAGGGAAGTGGTCTGAAATGTCGCATTTAAATATACCCGTTTTTATTTATGATTTAAATTCGTTGGTTACTATTTGGTCTATAACAGTTGCGTTTTCTCTAGT
>NC_061167.1:3033919-3143919 GCF_022113875.1 Hydra vulgaris | reverse complement strand
GATGTTTCCTTGATAGGGCTGACCAATGTTTTACCATCCTATACGGACTGGTTTCTTCATCATTCTTATAAGCAGGTTCAAAGACTGAGCTACTTTCTTTAGTCTTTGGACTTATTCTTATAATGACTTCTTTTGATCCATATTTTAAAAAAGCGTCTTTTTTTAATTTTAACTTTTTTAAATTTTCTTTCTTCCAAATGTTGAAATTCTCGCAAAATATTTTTTTGTATTCCAACTTCATTCTCTCCTAACCTAGCTTGCGTTTCATTTTCTATTATGGTAGTCAAATCAGATACATGAGTGACATTTTTGTCAATTATTAAAGTAAATAATTGATGCTCTGTTAAGCAATATTCTTCAAGTGTTGCCATATTTTATTGTTTTTGTTCTTGTTATTTTTCTTTTTTAAATATTTTACTGTGCTTTTAATTGTTTAAAATTAATTTTACTTTCTTATTTCAAAATAATGTTATCATAAAAGTATTTACTCTATTTATATAAGTTTAAATGATCATTCAAATAAAATTATGAATTTTGATGGTAGAAATAAATTGTTTTATAATAAATGCCTGGTTTCTGATTGTTTCCTTACTGTGAGATTAGAATTTCGATGCGTTCAATTATCACAATTAGTTTGCTGATGACGGACTTCTTCTTAACTACTTAAATGTGCTTTTAATTTAAATCTTCAAATCTTCGTTTATTTAAAACCACAACAAAATCATCGAACTTTTAAAATTTGACGTATAATAGAAAAAATGTTTCATTTATTTAAATATTTTATGGGGCCCTAGATTTATCCCTTTAGATGTATGGCAATTAAAAACATATGTAACATCGTATATTAACTATATTTTAATAGACAATAACTAATTAAATCAAACATTTTGGTGTCCTACAGTTATTATATAATTTTTTTAATTCATGATGCTTAAAAAAATATTTCAAAAACATATTGCGACTATATAATTATTTTAGAAAAGTTAATGACTTTCCTTTTTAGTGTCTTTTTTTATGTTTTTCTGTGTGTGTTCTTTGTGTCCTTTATATATTTTATAATTTTGTAAATATTTTTAGCGGAATATTTTTTTATCCAACTGACGTAAAAACATGTATTTAGACTTTATATAAGAATCCTGTTTTATATCTTGTAACCCATGCTTTAAAGTGCTCTTTAGGTGTCCTAGAGTCTATAGTGCAACCATGGTGATGAACATAAGAGTGTTTTTAATGGATAAAGCTTGAAACGTTACCCTTAAAACATGAATTTTGATTATGTATAATCGTTTTCGTGAATCAAGGAATTTGTGGATCAAGCAGCCGTGGCGCAGTGGTTAGAGTTCTGGCTCAGAAACCAGAGGTCTGAGGTTTGACTCCGACTCTAGCCCAATAAGCGACATGGAAAAGTAAAGTCTGTATAGAAATTTAAAAATAGCAGCAGTTAATTTAAAATAAATATTTTAAAATAATCGCCATGGATAAATATGTGAAAGATAAGGGTAAAATGTTTTGTAATTCGATCATTTTCTTTAGTCTTTAAGATTATCAGGAAGCCTGTTAATCCTACTGATGGAGAAACAAGCAGCAGAAGAAAATAAAAATTAGATAAGTGTTTTTACTAATTTATATATATATATATATATATATATATATATATATATATATATATATATATATATATATATATATATATATATATATATATATATATATATACCCGACGGGCATTTGTTTTTAAAAGTTACGATCTAAATGTATTTTAAATGTCTTTTAAACGTCTTTTAAACATTAATGTTTAAAGGACATTTAAAAGACGTTTAAAACACATTTAGAACGTAACTTTTAAAAACAAATGCCCGTCGGGTATATATATATAATATATATATATATATATATATATATATATATATATATATATGTATATATATATATATATATATATATATATATATATATATATATATATATATATATATATATATATATATATATATATATATATATATATATATATATATATATATATATATATATATATATATATATATATATATATATATATATATATATATATATATATATTAGATTTGTAAGTAAAAGCAATAAAATTAGTCAGATTAATTTTAATAGTGAAAACAAAAATACAAACAAAAAAACTAAAAAAAACTTTGGAGTTGTTGTAATTATAAAATAAAAATTATTAAAATTAACTCAGCTTAAATACTAAAAGAAAAGAAATTTAACATTTGAAGACCTCGTTGCAAAAACAATGTAACTCCATTTGTTACATCGTTTTTGCACCGAGGTCTTTAATTATTAAATATGTTTTAGTAATTGAAGATCTCAATTCATACATATTGTTCAAAAGAATAAAAAAATAACAGATTAACTTTGATGTAGGGAATATGTTCATTCAAACGCATAGTTAATGGCGGATTGTGGTGTTACATCGTATTTGCATCAAGATCTTCACTTTTTTATTTTATACTTATTTGAAACTGTTACTTAGCTCCAGATTCTATGCTTTCATTTGATTTATTAGTCGTTTTGTTTTTTATTTTGCAGTAGAGGTACAAGTCAGATGTCACGAACAGATTATTAGCTGTATCCCTAGTATTTTATGAAAAAGAAGTTATACGTGCATGAGCAACTTGTGCAGTTTAGTTTATCTTGTTTCTGGCCTCAATCTCACTCTCCAATAAAGTACCTCTTTAGTGACTTTTAACAGCTTTTAAAAGAATCTTTTTGTTCTATACACATATTGTGACATACAGATGGTTTTTAAAAACTGATCATTAGCAAAGAGCACATAGAGGTGTTTAGAACTGAAAGATGCTGAAGTTGAAATCAAACAAAATTAAAACAGATTGTTTGAAAATACTTATATCCGGTCTTGTAATTATAATATAAGGAGATATTTTGGAATTATAACGAATTATAAGAAATTTCTGGCACAGAATTGTTAAGAATGTTTCAAAACCAAAAGTGTTCCAGTATTTATTTAAGATGCAAACAAAAATAAGAGGTTCTTTTGTCAGAAAAAAATATGAAGCAATACTGGAGTTGTAAAAAAATATGAAGCAATACTGGAGTTGTAAAAAAATATGAAGCAATACTGGAGCTCGCAAGTTTTATTTTAATAATCTGATTGAGGCAAAAAAATTTGGTTAAATTTTTTTATGTTTAAAAGACTTTGAAACTGACTTCATAAAAAAATTTTTTGAGAAATTTTTTTATGAAGTCAGAATAAAAAATTTCTCAAAAATCTTTTGAGAAATTTTTTGCTGCTTATTTGATATGGTTATTGTGCTATTTGATAGATTTTTTGTTTATTAATTTTAGAGATTTTTATTATATTTTATTGTATTTATTTTTCATTAAACTTTGTTTATATTTGAATATTTCAAACTTTGATATAAGTATGATTAAGTAATATGAATAGATGTGTCACCTTTTTGCACAATTTCACGGTCATCCTGAGCTGAAGTTACATGTAGGCTACCACTGCATAGTTTTGATTTGAATGTTCCTTTTACATTTACTCGTTGTATAGATTGAAAAAATCATTTACAGATTTAACTATATTTCTCTGGCTCATGTCTTCTTTGTGCAAAACAAAAACATGAGCATGTTTTTCCAAAGACAACTCTCAGGGGCGTAAACAGAAAAGTTTTTTGGTCCCAAAAAATTATTCCCCCTCTGCTACTTTTTTTTTTGGTTTGACCGGATTGAGTGAATTTTATGAAAATGTTTTAATAATTTATAAATTCTTAGTTGACGTAATGTATAACATACGCAGGTTATAATTTTTTAAATTCAAAATTTTCTGTAGACTAAATTCAAGACTATGATATAACAGATAAAAATCAAATAAAAATCCATAGTAAAATCAAACGTATTAAGTACAAAAGATGACATTTTTTTAATTAACTATCTGGGAACAAATCTGTTTATTTATGCTCAAGTTCATAATGATTGATTATTGAACTAAATCATTTAGATTTAATTACCATTTCGTTTTACAACTTCTTATTACCATATATAAACTTTTAGATGCCTCCATTAAAAATAAGTTTGTTGCTTATAATATTTCAGTATTACTACATTAAAGTTCATTTTTGAAATTTAGCCAGTTAAGTGAAATTCCACTAAAGTTCTCACAGGTCAAACTCAAGACTTTGGTTTGGCAATAAAAATGAGCCTACATCTTCAAATGTCTTTTCTTTAAAAACCCTACATCTTCAAATGCCTTTTCTTCAACCAATGCCTTAGGTTGAAGAAAAGGCATTGAAAGATGTAGTCTTTCCAGCTAGTATGACAGAAACACTGAATTTCTACAATTGTTTTTTAAAGAAAATAAAGATTAGAATGAAGAAACTAAAATACATGTACTTTATAACACTTTAAAGTAGTATCAACATTGCGTTAAACTCAGTACTCAGATGAACTAGCAATGGAAAAAAGTTTTTAATTTTTTAATTGCAATCAATTATTTAACTTTTATTTTATTTTTGTTTGTTTTTTAATCCTAATCAAAAGCAAACTTATTTAACGCGTTTTATTTTTAGCGACAAGATCCAACGGTCTTCTTTGAGTTTCCGCTTTTTTTTCTTTGTATTTTATTTCTTTCCTTTTTAACGAAATCTTTATTGTAACTAATTCCTTTTTATTATTTACATTTTTATATAAATATTTATAATAAAAAACATAAACAAAAATAAAAAAAGTTACCAAGTAAATAAAACAGTAAAATTTATGTACAAAGTAAACAAATCTACAAAAATAAAGTTTCAAAACTTCATTTTTTAAATTTTTTAAAAGTTCTGATACTTTTTTTTTTTTAGTTTTTTGAACTGATTTCAAAAATATTTATTAAGTACACTAATATTAGTTGGTTTTCACCTAGGGACTTATTTACCCAAATGATCAAAAAATCGCTGGCTAACTAAATCAGTATTGAGTCTAAACTTATATTAGAAAAATTACATTTGCAAAAGCATTTGAAGCTTAAATAACAGAAATATTACAGTTTTTCAAAAACTTACTTTGAGGTTATAACTACCATGTTTAATTAAGTTGGTGTAAACGGTATAAAAAGCTAGGCTACTCATATTTAAGTCTAGGATACTCATTGTCAAATATATAGGATACTTATATTTATAAAGAGAAGCAGCTTGATTCTTTTTCTTTTTTCCTTCCACTTACATAATATTTTTGAGCCAATTTAGCTTGGTTTAATGTTAGTGTTAGGTAATGGATCCAACATCTAATGGCTTCGGGAGATGCTTTGAGATTGCTGATAATGCTAGGTAAGCAAATGCCATGCTTTTATTACTGCAATGTTCATATGTGAAGAAACTTTATTCCTTATAATAACTGTTTTAAAAGTCTTTAATTACATTTTCTGACTCTTATTAAGTATAAATAACATTTTTTTAAAGACTCCAACGGTCGGATTTATGCGTACTAATCATGGCATAAACACTTTACAAAAGTTTTTTATTCCTGTGGTTTCCTGTCCAAAAAATGTCTTTAAATATCATTGGAACACTTAATTGTGCAACCACTGCTACTGCTTTTAGAAATTTCTACTGAAGTTAATAACAAATTTTGATTTTTTAGTTGCACTGTGTATAACGAGACATGTTTTTAATATAATTCTTTTAAAAAAACGATTGTGAAAGCAAGTAATTATAATATTTTATACATTTTGAATCTTATTCGTGCATTAAAAGATTTCGTCTCTCTATTTAGAAATTTTTAATCAACACCTTTAAATATGCTTTGAACAAGTCTAAAAATTGCATTTCAAATTAATTTGGATAGCTTTTTAAAAAGTTTATAATTATCTTTGGGGACCATTTTTTTGGAATAATATAAACTTAAATACTATGAGAGACCGGGTCTCTCCTAGTATTTAGAATTATATTATTCCAAAAAAATGGTCCCCAAAGATAATTATAAACTTTTTAAAAATTAGTTTGAGAAAACGGCTGTTGATTCCTTAAATTATATTTATTCCTATCTCTTTGTAAGTACATGTAACGAATAAAAAAAGGTGTTAAGTGGGTTTTACATTTATACATAAAACAAAGAACATTAAAAACATTTAGCTCATATATATTGAGAGCTTTCATTCCATATAAAAGAGGCTTGGCGTGAGAAAAACCTTGAAATTTACAAATTTAGTTTTATTTGTGCTACTCCAAGCATTGTTTGCTTAGTTAATTTGGCAATGAACTAATAAGTAATGTAAAAAGGGACGTTTATTAAGAAAGTTTCTTGTTTTCCATAAAAAGCCTATACTCTTTAAAATTTTACTGCAGTAGTTAGCAATGTGGTTTTTCCATGTAAAATTTAAGTTGGTATAAATATTTAGCAATCTACTTACTACAACTTTTTTAATCATCGTATTATCAATGAAGAGTAAGTTACTAAGAGGCAAATTACTAGGAAAAAGGTACTTTTCACCAGAAGATTTAATAATAATACATTTAGATATTTGATATTTAATGATAATTTGTAAACTAAAATACGATTTTCAAAAGCATTATGTTTAGTTGATGCTTTGGAAGGTTTAGTCCTTTTTACATGCAACAAAGGAAAACCACTGTTTTTAAAACTTTTTGATTTGTTTTTCAAAGCTTAAAATGTTGTACTCTAAAGATTGGATACTAAAATACTTGCTATATGTAAGTATGCTAACCCAGGCACGAACGTAAAAAAGACGTCTTTTAAACGTCTTTTGAACGTTCAAAAGACGCGTCCTTTTTACGTCTGGTGCCCACTGGGAAAGTTGAATACTATAACTTAGTTAAGAGGGGCTTTGAAAACAAAGTTTTTTTACTTTTGGATTTAAAAGAATTAAAATTGATTCAAACGAATATTATAATTTGCAATCAAACTTGTTCAATCTATTCCAAAATAATAGTATAATAATAGCACTTTACAAGAAGTCTCGGAAACTGGTGATTTACAAGAAGTCTGGAAAGCTGGCAGTTTACAAATAAAAGCAGTATAACCAAGAATTAAAAGAATTTGTTGAGCCATATAAATTTAATGTGATTTATGTTAATATAAAGATTTTGGGAAAAATTTCAAAAGTTTGATTAAATTAGTTGAGGAAACTCATAATTTTTCAGCGTAATTTGCTTAAAAGAAGCATGGTGTTATTCTGAAGACGTTTGTTCTAACTCAAACTTTAGTATGTCAGTAATTTAATCCTATTAGCGCGTAAAACAAGTAAGCTTGGTGGCGGCGTAATTACGTAAAGAAATACGTGCAACTAATTTTAAGGCATGGCAAAAGTATCTTTGATTGCAATAAAGAGGTTTTATTAATTGAAATAATAAGTTGTTGTTATCGCCCACCTACTGACATTATTAAAAGTTTTTATTTGTTCTTACATCATCTAATTAAATTAAAAAAAAATAAAAGTAATGAATACCGCTGAAAAAGAAGCTAAATTATATAATTATGTATTTAAACTTATGTTGCTATGTAACGTGAACTCTTAAAAGGTTTAAAACATTAAAAGGTTTTACTATGACCTTTTTAAGAATGGTGTAGTTTCACAAATAACCCAGTAAAATTTCACCGAACACAAATCAATTTTTTATTGAAAACTATTTTCAACAAAAGGAACTATTAAAAGTTTAAAATACTATAAAGAAATAATAAAAAATGATAAAATACTACAAAATAGTTTAAGTTTAAATTATTATATTAGCATTTTATTATTTTTTATTATTTTTACAATTACTCTTTAAAATATTAATATTTATATTATATTATAGTATAGTATAACAAACTATTCTGTTGTGTAATATTTTAAACTTTAAAATATTGTATAATAAAATAGTTTGTTATACTATAAAATTTATTATTTTAAAGAGCATTGAAACACGTTAACATTATTTAAAATTCTCACTCCCAAGAAACTCCCAAGAATTATAAATGCTAAATATGCTTAAAACTTTGAACGACAAAAAAAAATTCTTTAAAAGAATTATTCATCGGTTAACTAGAGGAACGCATATTAAGTTCTAAACACACTTAGAAAGTTATGAAGAATATCACTGTTTAAAAATTAAAGGTGACTTTAATAAAGGTCATCTTAAGGTGCCCAGCAAACACAAGACGTCAGGAGGACGTCCGCTTGACGTCCTATAATGGTCATTCGGTCAAACGACTAAAACGCAACTTAAATGCGACTGTCAAATATCTGACCCTACTGAGACGTCATTATCTGACCCTACTGAGACGTTCTTTTGACGTTCGATGTCCTATTATTACGGAAGATTTTTTCAAACAAAATATAAATTGTTATGTTATAACTATTAAATTTACATTTGAGTTAAGTTTAAATTAAACTTATAAATCTAAATACTATGCGATAGGGTGGATCGATTTTCATAGCAAAAAAAAAAAAAGGTTTGAAAATCAATATTCCGGAGACACGAATCGATGTCTATTAATTATAAGATAAAAGTAAAAAAATATTTTTTGATTTTGATGAGATCTTGAGGTTCTTCTTTGGATTCTAAATTCTTGACGGATCATAATATTTTTGAACTTTTTTTTTCTAAACTATATCAACCTTGGACTCAAAAAAACAGAAAAATATGCTTGTTTTATCAATAATAATTTTATTAAAAAAAATTTTTAGTGAAAAAAATATTTGCAAAAATATACCTTAAAACCCCCGTTTTGATGAAAACGGGGGTTTTTTAGTTAAAAAACCCACATTATTTTATTCTCTTTAGTTTTGAATCAAAAGAAATATTATACTTAAAATAAGCGTATTATTCTACTTCTTTTGAGTACCAGGTTGATATAGTTTAGAAGAAAAAAAATTTCAACAATTTTAGGATCCGAGATAAATTTAGAATCCAAAGAAGAACCTCTAAAACTCATTTAAATTAAAAAAAAAAAAGTAAGGTTCTTTTTTACCAAAAGACATCGATTTGCAGCTCAGGCTAATCAAATTTCAAAAATTTTATAAATCGCACTACCCTACTATGCGACTCTTGAAATTGTAACAGCCGCATTAAAATTATAAGATAGTGACTTGTTTTGGATTTCACTAATTAGATTTACTTGTGCAAGGAAGAAACCTCGTTTGACTTTAAAAAATAAACATAATTGCTCTTTTTACTTTTAGTTTTAATGAATGGTGAAATATATGAAGCAATATAGAAAGTATCTATTTGCTTGAATTTTTGTTTTTTTAATTATTTTTTATTTTTGGATAATAAAAATTTTAAAAATTTGTTTTTAAATTATTCGCTTTTCTAATTTTTATCTTCTTGGATTCTATTTTAGACATGTCTTGATGAAATGATCATAATTTTATCAATACATGATCATTAATAGATCATTACGATTCTCTAAGATATTAGAGATGCTATTTAAAAATACATCTTTATTCCTTTGACAAAATAAGTGAGAAAATTTTTATAATAATATATATATAATATATATATATATATATATATATATTTGTATTTAGTATTTGTATTTATTAGAACAGATAATATACATGTTCTAAAGGACACGCAGGTCCAACATTGTTGGACACTAACAGCGTGCCCACCCAAAAAAAAAAAATATTGAATAAACAATTTATCAACGCCGACAAAACTTTTCAAAATTGATTGAGTTAATTTTCCTCTTAAAGATGTTGATATAATCGGCATTAACAACATCAAAAGGCAACTAATTCCAAATGTTGACAACTCGGTAAGAGAAACTAAATTTGCGAGTATCTAGTCGACAATGTTGTTTGTGCAATTTATATTTATGTCCCCGAATGTTGTTTTTGTTGTCAAAAAGAAAGAACATAGATTTATCAATAAAGACCAAGTTATGCAGAATTTTGCAGCAAATCGATAAATCATGCTTTACTCGCCTTAACTCAAGCAACTCCAAATTAAGCAACTGAAGTCGGTTATCGTAGGTTAAATTGCCTAAGTGCAGGATTTTTTTTGTGAAACGTTTTTGCACGTTCTCAACAACTTTTATTAGTTCAACATGATATGGTGACCAAACTGGGGATCAATATTCTAATATAAGCCTAATATATGTATTGAAGGCTTTTACTAAGATTCTAGAATCGCGAGACTTGAAGCAATTTAAAATAAGATATGCTCTAGTATTACCTGCATGTACATTGTTTGAGATATGCTTTTTATAATTTAGTTGAGAGTCCAGAGTTACACCGAGATCTTTCGGAATAGAAGACCAAGCTAAAATATGATCCCCTAACTTATAGTTAAAGTTAACAAATTTTCTCGATGAAGCAGGTGCAATCCTATGAACAAAACACTTACTGGTAGAAATAGGTAGTTGCCATGTTTCTGACCAAAGTACTACATTATTAAAAGCAATAGCTAAATAATGGCTATGGTCCGTATTGCAAAATGAACTGTATAACTTGATGTCATCGGCATAAAGTTTTAAAGAGCAATCAAGATAGTTGACTATAGCGGTTATATCATTGAGATATAGTAAAAATAATGTTGGGCCTAACACGCTGCCCTGAGGAACTCCACTAACGATGCAAGTTGGGTTTGATAATGAAGTTCCAACCTTAAATTGTTGACTCCTATTGTTAAGAAATGCAGCAATCCAATTTTTTAAATTACCTCTTATGTTAAATAAAGCTAGTTTGGCTAACAATTTAGGGTGTGATACAGATTCGAATGCCTTTTGAAAGTCGATATATACAACATCTGTTGTTAGATTATTGTCTACTGCAGTACTCCAATCATGAACAGATTTTAAAAGATTAGTGGATGTAGAGCGTTTCTTGAGGAAACCATGTTGATTATTGGCTATTAAGTTATGGAGAGTTAAGTATTTAATAATATCCGAGTTAATAATTCTTTCCATTGCACGACAACAAGTGCATGTGAGTGAAATTGGTCTATAATTATTAGGGTCTGATGTTGCTCTTTTTTAAAAAATTGGAGAAACAAAAGCTTGAAGCCACTGTTGTGGTAGACTATTTGACTTAAAGCTGGCATCAAAAATAAACGAAAGTGGGATACATAAAACAAGAGCTAGCTTTTTCAGAAGAATGTTCGATATTCCGTCAGGACCATAAGATCTACTCGGTTTGAGATTGATTAAAGTTGAATAAACCGTCTCAACAGAAAAATGAATGTCTTCAATGTTTATCGAGTCGTTAACAAAACTAGTAATATTTGGTGAATAGTTGTTATCGTCCGTAAATACACTTCCAAAGTGTTTATTAAAAACTTTAGCAGTTTCTTTGCTGCTAGAAGTTAACTTGAAAAAAAATAAAAATTTTTTTTTGCGTCTTATTGCGGAAGAGAACGGACGTGTTTTTGAAGCCCATTAAAAGTCTTTTTAAAGTTTAAAACTTAAAAAAAGTTTTAAACAAAAAATTAGAATGGTTAAACTTCAAACTGGAGAGTTTATAGCTTATAAAGAACTACAAGATAAACGAATTGAAGCTCTTGAAAATTTAGTATTTGATTTAATAAAGCGGAATGACGAGTTGAAAAAACGTGTTGTTACCCAAAATACTGCTAAAAATAGATGAAGAAGGATGGATAGCACTGTTTAATGTAGTAATCAATTTTTTTATTAAAAAACACTTCTGTCAATTGAACTCGCACTTTAAGGAACGGAATTCGCAACGTTTGTATTGGATCATTTTTAATTTGCATTGGTTAAGAAAAGTAAAAAGACGTATTTTGAAAAATTGATTTTCTTTCGAGTTAAGTTCATAATAAGACTTATGTTTTTCTGTTAGTAAAGTTCTGCATTTTTCAGCAATAACACTTCATGACGAATTTATATCTTTTATTTATATGTTCAAGCCAGTCAATTTTACTAATATTTCTAAAAACCAAATAAAGTAATAAAAACTCAGTTTATTAGTAGCAAAATCATAGAAAATCATTTGTATCTTTTTTGTAGTGGTTTTTGGGAAAGTGTGCGAAAGCAAACCATTTATATCTGGTTAAAATAAAAAATTCGTTTCTATTGAAATAAAAGCGATTCAAAAACCACCAATTGCATCAACAGTTCTCGACTTTAATATAGATAAAAATCATAAAAAAATGTCTTTTTACTAAAACAAAACAAAAAATTTGTACCAAAAAAGTAAATTTAACCAGGCTAAGTGACATGGAAAAAGAAATACTTGGTTTAAGAGAAGAAGATAGTCATAAAAAAAAAAAAGACCGATAAGAAAGAAGAGGCAGATGAAGAAGAAGAGATCGATAAGGAAGAAGAAGCAGATGAAGAAGAAAGAGCTTCTTTTAGTGGATTATTACAAGACTTAAAAAATATTGATGTTGATTTGCCTTAGTACTATTATGATAAATATTAATAAACTAACATTAAAATTTTAAACTAAATTTATATTACTGATAAATCTTACTTTTATATAAATTTATAAATATTTTTTTTGTCTTGAAGCGATTCCAATAATTCTCAAAAAATTGACGTTAACAATCGCCAAATGCATCAAAAAATTGACGTTAACAATCGCCAAATGCATCAAAAAATTGACGTTAACAATCGCCAAATGCATCAAAAAAATTGACGTTAACAATCGCCAAAAGTATCAAAGTACTTGACTTTAAAATTGTTATAAAAGCTAAAAAACTTATTAATTTGAACTGAATTTTTTTTAAGAGTGTATTATACTATTTGTAGTATAGGAAGATAAAATAAAAAACGTTTCTACCGCTCGGGCGGTATAAATAAAATACATGAAAAAATGCCTTTTTTCAAAAAATTTACGATAAGAACGTTTAAAACCATTTAAAACTTAAAAGTAAATTTTTTTAACCTAGCAACATGATCATATTGCTTTTATTTTATTTTGTTTTTGCATTTATATATATTTTAAATGAATTATAAACATTAAGCAAAAAAAAAAAAAGGTTACGAATTTTTAGATTAAAATTTATCATAATGCATAAGTATATGCGGCTGAATTTTTTATAAGGTATTACCATGACCAGAACTCAATAAAGATTGAGTTAGATTAGCTTGAGAAGGATGTCTCTTAAACAGCAAATTCAAAATTACAAAAGGCTGCATTTTTTGCATTTTTTATCGTAATTTTTGAAAGTTTTTTTTTTTTCACTTTAAGTAAGTGAAATCTTTTTGACGTAGAAGTTAAGATATCTTCAACATCATACTGACAAAAAAAAATTTAGTTTATGAATAGTTAAAAAAAAATTAAAATTATAACTTCTGCACTTTTTTAATGAAAGTTATTCATTTAAAAATAATAATTAATTTTATGTTTTGAAAAATTTTGAATAATAGCCAATTTTTTGAGCTTTTGCACCACTGTGCGTTGAGTTAATATTTTGCCAATATAGTAGATATATGTACACGATCAATATTAAATTTATGACGTCGACGAAAATATTTTATTTTTAATCCGTTCAACTATTATTGTGTATACTGCATAAAATATTTCCTTTAAAAAATTATTAAAATGTACTCATTGCAATGTTAGTACTATTGTTCAATTGTTTGTGTTAATTTTTAGTGTTAATTTGTTATCGCTATTCATTTTGACTAATAGTTAATCGATGACGTTTAACAATAATATTAATATTACTAAATGCGCACTTTTGCAAATCCTAACAGTATTCCCAGTCCAAGTGCTCGTTTGGTCTACATTTTATTGGACAGGCCGGAAGTTTATTTCCACTGTTTGGTAATCCACTCATTCCAACATACGCATTATTGATATCTCTTTTTGATGGAAATGCAATACTGCCATTATACGTATGACATAAATACGAATCGTGTTGTAAAACATCGTTTTTTATCAACGGCCAAATGTATGTTGATAAAACATCTTGATCATCTCCTTTAGGAGCTTCCTTAGTAACATTTCGTCTTTTACTTTTTTCAATGACAAGCTTAGCAATTGTTTTACCTAGAAATGAGCTATTTTTATTTTTAAAGCACCATGTTCCTCCTAACATAACAACACCATGCATCGGGTTGTCTCTCATAATATGAAATATTTTATCGCTGTTTAACCATTCTCTAACAGCGTCTTCTTCGCGTTCTAATAAAGGTGAATCTAAGTCCCGACTGCACACCACCTGCACTGTACTGTCACCAGCTGGAAGAAACCGCCAACTCATTCCGTTTATATAACTAACATTTCCATAGTCGGGAAGAAAATTTACATTGTATAAAATTAGATTTGTATATTTTTTTTGAAGAGACTTTACTAAATTTTCATTCAATGCTTTTCCTTCGTGATACAAACGAACGCTCCAATTTTTATAAAAATTGCTTCGATTAGCGGAGACAGCAACCCTTTCAATGCAATTTATATATCCATTTAAGTTGTTTCCGAAAAAAGAATACGATAAAACAAACGGAGATTCTGAGAGTTTAGGAGAAGTTTCATTTTCAAAATCTGTTGATAAATTTAAAGCATAGTTTTTAATCGTTGTTGTTTTTAAGAGTGAATTTGTTTTTAGATAAAATATAGTTAATAAAATTAAAGCCAACACGAATAAACGTTTTTGAATTTCCTTCATTATTATTGATCTAGAAAAAATAAAATGATTGAGTTTGAAATAATAAAGAACGATCTAAATCAAAATTGTTAAACATGTGATACAGTATAAATACAAAATAATATTTAAGGAAGAAATATAAAAGAATATATCTTGGAATATATAGAGGGATATTTTTAGCGTAAACTACCACCGTGTTTGATTATTTTTATACCGAAAAAAGATAAACGCAAAAATCATGTCGCACAAATTTATTTTAATTGTTTGTGGCTATTTTTAAAATGAACAATTCCAAATTACAAACTTATCAACCTAAGTAATAGTTCTAATATTACATTTAATAAATATCGACATAAATAAAAAGAAATAAAAATAAAGTAAAAAATATAACATTCCGTTTAAAATAACAGTGCTGATTATAAAACCATTTTTAAAAAATCTAAAAACTAAATAATATTTTTGATAACAATCTGTTTTGTCGTTTATAAAATATGCTAAATAAATAAGCATACAAATTTTACAGTCGTAAATTTACAGTACAATCGCAGTCCTCGGTACTTGAAGATTTACCAACGTTTATAATGTGTCACTTTTGACGTCAATTTTGACGTTTCATTATTAAGTAAGTTTGACGCAAGCAAAATTTTCTCTAATGTCAAACGAAGCTATAAATTATTTTTAAAATAACTAGAGGCCGCATAATGGGTTCGGGTATTTTATCGATTTTGGCGGCCTAAAGTATATTTAATACTTTTATTGAAAAAATTTATGTTTTCAAAGAACCACGGTAAGCCCAATAAGAAAAGAAAAAAAGTAAAACTTTTCTTTATTCTTTTCCTGTATTGCATATACATGATAAATTTCAGTAAACAGTAAACAGTTTTTCCGATGTCAAAACTATAGTTTTACTTTTTCCTAATGTAGCCTAAATTATTTTACTGGTAAAATTTGAAAACAATTATTTTGGACTTCAGTTGCTTCTTCAGATTGCTAACCAGCAAAGCACACTCTATTACATAAAAAACCACGAAGAAGAATTTAAATGTCATCAGATAATATGAGTATAACTGGGTATATAAACTTGCAGTTTTTACAGTATAATTCCTAAACATAAATTTAAAGGTGAGTATTCGCACAAATGTGAGAATAGACTATTGGCATTGAATAAATATAGTCTAATTGTACCTGAAAAACGTGAGAATAGACACTTCGTTTATTTTTTCATTTGATATAATTTATTAATAATTAATAAATTATGAGTTAATGCGTGAACTTTTTTTAAACTGTAATTGGAAAAATAATTTTGTAAACCGAAACATAAACGAATTTTTACGTTTGCCTCTTTAAATATCTATAATAATGCGTGTCAATTTTTTAAAATCAAATATGAAAAACAGATTGTAAATCGTGCAAATAGGTGTCACCGACACTTAGAATAGTAAAAATGAAGTAAAAAACAAACTTTGGTTTAAATGTAGAGCATATGCTTTTAACAAGACAAAACTGTTGCAAGACTATAAACAGAGTATATAAGAATATAAAAAATTCCTTAAGTGTATGAATCAAAGTTAGCTACAGACGCTAAAAAGAGTTCAAAACTTTTTTATTCATATTTGAAGCAGACAAAAAATATTTGGGTCTTGCATCATTTTACCAAAACGCTTTTGGATGACCCAAAAACAGGGGCAGACACATTTTAAATGTTTTCTTAAGACAGCTGAATTTTGTTTGTAACTGAAAGATCACTGGCAGGAGCCATCCCATATGTGCGTTGGTTTCAGACTGAAGAATATCGATTGCTTTAACAACAAGTTTCATACAAGCGTATTATTCCATCAGGAAAATAATTTTATCTGGATTCAACCTGTAGAACCCACAACAAATGCAATTTTATAGATATTTCTTGCACAAAGAGGTGTAGAATAAATATTTTAAAAATATGAGACGAGGAACTTCAAGTAATTACTTCAATCAGTATTATTTTATACTTACTTAACTACACTGATTAAACTATATAAAAAAAACTCACATTTTTACTTTGACTTCTTCACACACATTTCTGATAGCAGCGGGACCTTTTTCTATAAATCCTTAAGATTCTCTCCACAGCCATGTATGTCGAGTTCCACCTAGTCTGATTTGGCCTAATAAGGAGCTTTCATTTCTCTTCAAGTATGACCAAGCTGTCTTGTTCTACATTGCTTGGCATTTCCCAAAGGCAGCTCGTAATAGCCTTTTTTATGTGTCATTATTTTTTTCTGCTGAGGTAGCATCAGTTGTGGCAACTAAATTTAACAAGTGGCATGCACACCTTTAATGTGGAGGAAGCAGGTACTCAAGACCGCTCTTTTTCCAGGATGTCAAACGTTTCAAGGTACTCCGTGAAACGTTTCCATGAACTCTTGGGAAGAATCTTGTTCTAATATCGATTCTGCTTCCTGATTTTGGCTTTTCTCACCAAAAGCACTAAATTCTTTGATAAAGTTAGAGCAGCTGTCTGTTATAGTTCTCACTACTTTTCCTCCTATTCTGTATTTAAAATGAACTTCATCAAGAGTGCCTGTCAGGATATCAAAGGTGTGTGACCCACTTAATGTCTGGCAAGCAAGTGCGGCGGATCTCCTTTCCTAGGTTTCCTCATCAATCTAATGAGATGTCAACCTTATGAAACTTTGCTGATGTGCAGACCAGCAATCAGTAGTTTTTGCAACATAGCTGACTTTACTGAATATTGAGATCAAAGTGTTCTTTAACTGAATGGCAGCACCATCAATTCTGATCCTAAGAGACGGTCTGGATATAACTTTGCAATGCGGATTTAGTGCATGTACAAGTTTTTTAAAAGCAGGTTGTTCAACCAAAGAAAATGGATAAAGATCGTCAAAAATAAATTGGATCATGAACAAACGTTTGTTTTCACCCATACCAAAAAAGTTACTTATTTTCCTTGCTTTGCTGGGATTTCTGGCAATTTCAGTTTCACTTCTTTGTAGTCGCAAAGTCACTGAAGGCCTTTATTTTTGATAAATGTTTTCTGTGTAAAAAAATATTTGTCATCATTTTAACCAATGTCAAATTTAAAATGTTTGCGTGAAACCTTTTAACACCAAATATTATTCGGTTTTAAAAGTGTTGAAATATTATAAAAGTTATTAATATTAAGTTACCTCAACATCGGAGGTTTGAGGTTGAGTTTTTATATGCTGCTATTTCAGTCAACTTGAGCAAACACAGTTTATACTGCAAGATAAAGCTGCCGCCTTTTTTTTACACTAGAAGTCAAATTGGTTCCTTAAATATGGTCGCGGGTTTGTCGCAAAAGAAGTTGGTTGCAATTCCAATTCCAATTCCATCTGACTTGTCGAACTCTATTATTTCTTTACTCATTACTTCAAATCGACAGAAAACGAACGTCGAGTTTGTCAACTTTTTTCATTAAAAAATCGATGTTTGGTTAAAGATTTAAAAAAAATTTTCGGACTGAAATTTTTTTTTAAGGTTGTTAAATGTGAAAAGTAACCAAGCTAAAGCAGTTAAAAGTTGTTATGAGCGCGCTCAAGAATTTATTTCAGATATTTAGTCCACAAATTTTTCGGGTATGGAATTATTGGTCAATCTCTAATGTGGATTGAATCATTTTTAAAAAGTTGTCAACAAAAAGTGGTAATGGGAGCTTTTTTATCTTGTTTGATAAAAATTTGGAGTGAAGTACTGTAAGGTTCCGTGCTTTGACCAACTCTATTCATAATGTATATTAATGATTTGTCAGAGCTATTAACAAATAAATTATTAGCAAAAGAAAATAACATTGACAATAAAAATGCATTACAAAGTGACATAAACAAAGTAGTATAATGGTCAGAAACATGGTTTCTTTACTTGAATCATACAAAATATAAAGTAATGCATCTTGCATTACTTTATATTTTGCATCTATCAATCAACTGCACCAGTCAAATAACAATTACACGTATCAATCAACCACACCAATTAAATAACAATAACAATGAAAAAATTGATCTTGTTATAATTTTGTCTAGCAGTATAAATCATCATAGTCAAGTAATGTATGCCTCAAACATAGCAAACAGAATCCTTTCAATGATAAGCAATCCTTCCACTTATTTGGGTATTAAACTACTCAAAAAATTAAGCGTAGTCTTTGTTAGAGCTCATTTTGATTTTTGCAATATCAGACTAAAATCCTCACTATAAGAAAAATAGAATTGAACTGTGCAGAATAAATAAGTCGTCTGATTCCATCACTTATAAAACTAGAATATAAAAGAGATTAAGGATTTGGGGTATTCAATCACAAGAAGAATGTTGAGTTTGAGGTGAGCTAATTTTGTTTTAAATAATAAATGACTTCCATATTGTAAATTGGTACAATCAAAATTTGTTTTCTTTTCAAGAAAATAAAAATAGCAACTGAACGCGTGGACATAAATATATACTATTAAGAGAATTGGTACAAACATTAATTAACGTCATCAATTTTTTTTAAATCGTGTTGTGAATGGATGGAATAAATTATCGGAAAACAGCATCAAAGCCGCTACTGTAAATATTTTTACGTTAAGGTTAAAGAAGTTTTTTATTTTTTTAGAAGTTGAAAATTTTGAAGCGACTTATCAAAAATGATTAAAAAATATTTTCATTCTCGATTAATTTTCTTTAAATAAATTGAAAATTTTTATGTAGGCTGCCAAAACAAGAATTGGTTACACAAGCTCTTGCTTGTTGCGGCATAAGAAATACTAATACTACTATCAGAAAAAATTGTTTGAAATCAAGAAGCAAATTTTGCACCAAAAAAAAGAATTTTTTTTGGTGCATTTTTGAAAATACAGTTTGGCATTTCCATAAAAAAAAATGAATATAAATTCTAAATCGCTTTTAAACCTTTGGATGATCTGGGTTTACTTAAATCATCAAGGTGGAAATGAAAATTTTATTAAAAACACTTAAAATATAAAACATATAAAAATAAAACAAAATGCAAAAATTATGAAAATTTGTTTGAAAAAACTTAGAAACATGCAAAAAAAGTATATTAGTGCAAAGATGTTGGAAGCCATGGAAACAAACAAAAAATGTGGAAAGTGATTAAGAAAATTATTGGTAATTATAAATGTGCAAACAATAAATGCCACGAAAACTTTTAATTTATATCAAAATGATTAATTTTAAAGAAGTCATAGTTGAAAAGTTCAACAACTTTTTTCTTTGGGCAAAAGTTGGCTTACCATAAAACACCTCAAATTTCGAAACCTGTATGAGTTCAACAAATATATCCATGAAAGGAATTATTGTAAACATAAGTGAGGTGAGAAATGATTTCAATATTCTGAAAAATAACAAATACTAGTTCGCGTACTTAGATATTATTGGGCCATCTCTGTTTCACATTTTTAGCCTTTCATAAAAATACCAAAAAAGTTAAAAATTATTGAAATTATACCTATTTTTAAAACTTGTCTAATTATAAACCTATGAACTTGTCACAAATATGTCTAATTATAAACCTATTGCTGTCTTACCATGCTTCTTAAAGTTATTAAAATGTATATATTTTATAATTAGTATTTTAAAATGTTGATATATTTTACTTTATAATTATTGAACTTTATAATTATTTAACTGAGAACAATATAATAAACAATTTGGGTTTTAAAAACATCACTCAAAGTATCATGCTTTTATAATAAGTTATAAATCAATTGGATTCAATAATGATTGCTGTACATTAGGAGTCTTTATTAATATGTCAAAAGCATTTGACATTGTTAACCGTGGCATACTTATAAAAAAAATTAGAACTTTATAGAGTTTTAAACAATAACTTACTCTGGTTTAAAAGTTACATGTTATACAAAAAACAATACATATTATATAAAGCTAATGAAGCTAATAAACACATGACAACTTGTAACGTTCTATAGAGATCAATTTTAAGACCACTATTATTTCTATTTTATATAAATGATTTATATTTAGCATCTAATATTTTAAATATTATTTTGTTTGCTAACGACTCTAATCTTTTTTACTCAAACAATAGTTGAAAGATCTGATTAAAATGTTTTATGAAGAACTATTAAAAATCAATGAGTTGATTAAAAGTATTTCGCTAAATATAGAGAAAACTAAATTTATGTTGTTTTATGAATCTAATAAGAGTGATCACCTTCCTTTAAAAGTACCCAATCTCTTTATGAATGATTCAGTTATTAAAAGAGATACAACTGTTAACTTCCATTAAATAATACTAGATGAAATTATATCATGGAAGTCTCATATTAAATCTATTGAAAAATGATTGAATAAAAATGGAAGTCTCATATTAAATCTATTTTTTTTTTTTTTTTTTTTTTGTTTTATATATATATATATATTTTTTGTATAACTTTTGTTATATATTTTTTCTTTTATTTTTATAGTTTAAGGTTGGATTAATAAGATGACAAATGTCTAATACCATTCATCTCTGTTGTTTATTACGTTTTTTGGATTTTTATTTTCTTCTAATTTAGCCTCCTCCATTGCCTTCTTTCTTGTTTGTTTTTGTTCTTCTAAAGCTTTTAGTCTTGCACGTTTTGTTTCTTCATTATATTGTCGCCTTTCAATTTTTTCTTGTTCATATTCGGCTCTTTTAAACCGAATATATCTTTTCAGTTCGTCTTCTGTGCAGTTACGATTGTCAAAAAGACCAAAGGTATTGTAATTATATGAAATCATCTCGAAATGACTCATAGTTTGGAACTCTATTGGGAGCTCAACTCCAGATGCATCAATATCTTTTCTTACATATTGCTGGTTTGTGGTTTGTTCGCATTCAGTTTTATATTTTTGTGTTGGTTGTTCTTTTTGTATTACTTTAGGTACTATATTTATTACGTTCTTTATTTTCACTTCACCGTTGTTTTCAGGTAGATTTGATTTAGGTGTGGTTATCTCAGTATTATTTATTAATTTTACTTTTTTGTTTGTTGATGGTTCAAAAGATTCGTCTGTCTCTTTCGTAATCTAAGTGTTATCTACAACTTTGTTATTTGTATGTAATTGAGTTTCATAATTTCCGGGAAATAATTCCACGGGTGTTACTACGTTAGACGTTGTTTCTATTTTATCTGCAGTTAATTTTTTAACTTCCTCTGTTGTCTCTTTAGGTTGTACAGTTTCTTCTTGCATTTCCTTTTCCTCAGTTACTTTTTCTTCCTGGGGTACACTTCCTGCTTCCTCCTGTCCAGTATATATTGCTCTTACGTTGTACCCCTTCAATTTTAGTTGCCTAGGTATTGGCTGCTCTAGGTTGTCCATGACAGCCACTATTATTCCTGAATAATATGGCGTTTTGAATTTAGGTGTGTGTTTAAAAACCGGTCTAGTATGTATATGCTTTCCATAACCTAGATCTTCCAATGTTTTCCCTACCGGAAAAAATTTCTTTTCATGCAAGACCTATAACAGAAACAGCCACACGTTTACTTATATGCCTCGTAGGAGTGGAGTTATAGAAACGGTAGTGTTTACCATTAATAGTAAGCCCCTTTTGTTGTAGATAATGTTTTGCCTTGTCCGTTCTCATGACAATCTCCATCATGGATCCGTTTCGGAATATTTGGAAACCTTCTAGCTCCTTATCAAGGCCGACATCTTCTATTGCTAAAAGAATATCTTCCTCATCTATCATAGGTTCTAAGTTACTCAATAAAGTATTTTTTAAACTAGAGAACTCGTTTGATTTAGATGCTGTTGCTTGCGCATAGCTTTTTGTATTAGAACTTACGCCCGGTAAGTTGTGTGTTAGTGGTCTAACAGTATTTATGTTTAAATTACACTACGTGTATATTTAAACTCTAAATCACTCTAAAAGGCCAGTAGACCCTTCAAACTCTCTTATAACACTCGAAACTCACTAAAACTCAAACACACTTGAACCTCTACAAACTAAAGTTGCCGTACCGGCAATCCGTGGTAGAGGTAAGGTAACCCTTAGTAATCACTCAAGAGGCACGTAGACCTCACTAAAGGCGAACTCTAGCTCGACTATACCTAATGACCTAGGATCAAGAACAGATACTACACTTGATCATTAGGCCGAGAAGCAAAACAGTGCTTTAAACATTTATAAATTAATTTTAGCTACATTGAAATTTAACTTACATTTTTCCAGCTAATTTTTGACCGCATACTTGACTTATTATATGGCTTGTGGGTGTATAAAAACTAAAAATATTCATATTTAACTTATATATTATTCTTGCCATTTTCACTTATTATCATGATCAGTCAACTATCTATTAAAAAAGCAAAATAATTATTAATAAAAAAAAGATATATTAATATTATAGCAATTATTTTAGTGATTCCTGTGACAACAATTTTAGCAATTGTGTTAAAAAGTAATTTAATTTAAAGTAATTTACACTTAAAACTTGAACAAATTATTGAAAATAATAAAAACTATGTTTTTACTTTGAATATACGACATCTACTTAACGCGTAATGACAAAGCCGTCAAAAAGAAGTTATAATTACATATTTATAAACAGGTCTCAGAAAAGACGTCTTTTAGCCTTGATCTAGACGTCTTTTAATGCGTCTTATAGACTATTTATTATGCGTCTTTTAAACGTCTTTTTAAACTTTAAAAAGACGCATTTTAAACGTCATTTTAAAATTGCATTTATTAAAGACGTCTAGAAAATGTCTTAAAAAAAGATATCTTCTAGACGTTTTTTTAACGCTTAAATAGACGCCTTTTAAACGTCATTTTAAAAACGCCTTTTTAAAAGACGTCTAGAAGATGTCTTAAAAATTGACGTCTTCTAGACGTCTTTTTATCTTTTACAAAGACGCCTTTTAAACGTCATTTTAAAAACGCATTCATAAAAGACGTCTAAAAGATGTCTTCAAAACGTCTATAAAAGTGCGTCCTTACCTAGACTAGTTTTAGACGTCTATAAGTGTCTAAAATGCGTCTTGTGCTTACTGGGGTTAATGAAGAATCTTTTTTTAAAAAAACATAATGCACTCAATATTTATAAGCCTAATATATACTAGTTATGCTGTTCATGTTTAAATCAAAACATGGTTTATCTCCTAATACTCTTAGTTTACCAAAATTTCTCATAAATACCTCACAAAGTTTTCAAAATTTTAAATTCAATATTAACATCAGTAATATCTGCAAGGAATTCTATTGTAATTTACTTTATTTGTTTATTTTTTTTTTTAACATTTTGTTTGATTGTTAATTTTCAAAAAGTATGTCTCATTTTAAATATTTTTATTCGAAAAAAATAATAATAATAAAAAAATTACTATGACAATAAGTCAATGGAAAACCATGTTTAGTTAAAATAGTGAAACGATCAATATAAGGTAACGAAAATTATAGCTATTGAATTATTCAAGTGGAAACAACAGCTTTAGACGTATAAGCAACGTACCCAGCGGGCATTTGTTTTTAAAAATTACGTTCTAAATGTATTTTAAATGTCTTTTAAACGTCTTCTAAACATTCTTACGTAAAGAACATTTATAAGACGTTTAAAAAACGTTTAAAAGACATTTATAACGTAACTTTTAAAAACAAATGCCCGTAGGGTACTAAAACCTATAAAGTATTTTAATCGTCTAAAAAAGATGATGTCCACTGGGATTGAATTGCATGATGATTATTTAAAGAAGTGAAAGACAAGAGAGCCAAAGGTAAATATACCAAATTTACAATAAACTTGAGGAAGAGTTCGATCCGTATCGAAAATATTTTAGTGAAGTTGGTGCTTCACTAAGCAACGGCAGTTTTTTTACAACCATGGAATAAAATAATTTATAGAGGCTGATAATTTTAATGCAGTTCATATAAATTTAAGAATTTAAAAAAAAAAGATATTCTTCAGTTTTTAGGACACTTAAACTATTTTTAGTGCAATAGTATATACCTAACTTGGGGCAGTGTTGTAAGTTTAGATGCTCATATTAAAACACTAGACTTTAGTTTAATCTCATTAGGAAAAATAATAAACACGGCGGTGAATAAATTATTTATGTTAAAGAAAACCTACAAATTTTAATTTATAAATTTAAAAATTACATAAATATTTAGAATAGATAAATTACGTGAATATTTGTAACGTCAATAAAGAGGTTTTGACGATTGAAATTTGTTTCAATGAAATAAAAAAACAATATGTTGGCTGTTGTTTTCGCCCACCTTTAGTCGAAGTTGAAAAATTATAGAACATTTTAAATGATGACGTAATAAATGAAAGCAACAACAAAAAGAAATTAATCTCCATATTGGTGGTTTGATCTTAAATTTCTTTGAACATCACGTTAAAAAAAGACAAATAATTTTATGATGTTTTACCATGATTTACTTGATTTACAATGATTTAATTCGAAATTTCTTTAACCGACTTAATTACTCAATCGTCAACTTTTTTAATTGATATTATAAACACTGATGTTTTTAATAATTCTTTTTGATATGGTATTATTAAAAATGATATACCTGATTATTTACCTTTTTTTTTCTAATATATCCTAGGATTGTTTAAATACCAATCATCTCTACTTGCTTTAAATATCTCTAATTTATCTCTACTACAAATGAAAAATAAAAAAATCATTTAAATCATTAAAATCAAGCTAAAAAATTAAATGTTAAAATTTTTTATATAAATTACTTAGAAAAAAACATTTAAAAATAACTATGTTTTAATTAACAGTGAAATAACACCATCTCAAAGAAGACCATCATTACATCATTATAAGCCTTTTATTATTCGTTATCATCAGGACATTATTTAATGAATAATAAGTTATAATAAAGATATAATTCTTTTAGCTAACAAAAAAAAACTACATGCATGTAGGGTAGATTAGGGTAATGAGCACCTTGGTAATATGAGCATACTTAAAGATTTATTAGATGTAAGCAGTGAAGTTAAAGTTGCTTTATGTTTTTCGAATCGACTTTATGTGGTGATAACAGGAATCAGTACAATTAGCGTAAATTTATACGCAGTAATTAGCGGATATCATCTAATTAAAACGCTTTTAAATTTTTTGCTTTGTTAAAAAAAATCATCACGCGTGAATAATTCTGTGGCGCGATATTTTGGTGCTAAAATAATGGAATTAATTTTTTCATTAAGAAAAATATATTAGCTAAAAATCCAATTAATTTTTGTTTGAAAAATAATGCATAGAAACATTTATTTTTGAATTTATTTAAAGATACCATTTTTGTGTAATATGAGCATGCTCAAATTACCCAGTGATTTTCATTGAAATTGCTTAGTTTAAAGTCCTAAAATAGCAGTGGTTTTTTATTGCTTCTTGAATAAAAACAAAACATAGTAAAAAATTTTAATATATTAACAATACTAAATATTTTTCTGTAACTTAAATCTAAAAAATTTTAATTTTTATTGTTCAAAGGTTTGAGTTAACAAAATTGAAAAAACAATGTATTAATTTTTTTTTTTTTTTGCGGAAAACATTGTTTCAACAAAATGTAGCTTAAAATTTGATTTTTTAATGATATGTTTTGTTAATCACGAATCCTTATATTTCAACAATTAGTTCTATTAAGCAGGTTGGTCTTTTTTTACTTAATTAATGCTATTTTTTTGAGCTAATTTAAAGTGCTCATATTACCAAGTGGTCAGGGTATTACGACCACTTTTGCTACTTTTTTAAAACCTCTGTGTTTTTAAGAAAAAATGTCAAGTGCCCAAATATCTAAATAGATTATGAATCCCTAAAAATTGTTTATTTGCAAAAATTTTGGATACAGCATATTTATTTTTGAAAATATTCCAATTTTTGCTTCAGGTGCTCATATTACCCTAATCTACCTTTTCCGTTGATCAGTTGAATGTTTTTGTTTGGTTAGATAAATATTTTTTATGAAAAACCTTTTTGTAGAGATTTTTGTTATACTTCAGATCTCGCTTATCTCGGAAATCTCGGTCTCGAAATCTCGATAATTTTTTCGAATGAGATTCCGAAAATCTCAAATGAGGTTCTGGAATTTAAATGATCGAGGTTCTTCTCTCATTCAAAAAATACCTTTTTGAATGAGTTGCAATGTTTTTTGAATGGTTGTAATGTTTTTAAATAAGGAGAGTCCTTGCTATAATTGTCTCACAAGGATCAATTTTTACATACTTCTCTGGTAAAATATAAAAAAATAAAAAACAAATAATCATTAATCTCGGTTTTAATATATATAAAAAAACTATTTTTGATTATGTTGATAACGCCACATAAAAAAAAATGTCATATAAAAAAGTGTAAAAATAAATTTAAAAAAATAACAATAAACGTACTGTAATAAACAAAAAAAAGTAGTTTAATTAATTCGCAACATATAGTATAGCAACTACAACTTATATAATTTTTAAATTTGAATAGAAATATATAATTTAAATGGAAAACATTGCGAGAGGAATTTTTCAAAATGGCAAAAATTTAGGGCCGGGAGTTTGAGACTATTTACCTCCTTTCCTACAATTAACTTTTCGTTTATTTAACTGGCGAGTTTGCCACTTTTAAACAAGTCAGTCGGCAAATTACAAAAAACGAGGATATTTTTTTTTTTTTTGTCGGCAAAAATTTTATTGGCATCTCTCCAACACATCCTTCCCTCCTCGAACAGACTACAATACGAAAAAACTACAAAACGAAACAAATTCACGCGCATTGACGATGAAAGTTTTATCAATATCGCCATATTTTTTCTGCTTCTGACAAATACAAAAAATCTACTAAAAAATAAATCTACTGAATCGTTTAATAAGGTATAATTTACATTTGCTAAGGTTTTTTATTTTTTTTCAACTTTATTTTTTATGACCAATCGACAGCTTTATCCAAGTCAGCTTAATCCATTTCTACTTTTTCTTCATTTTCAACTGTTGATAAAATCTTTGAATCATCAGCATAAAGTTTTGTTATATTTGAAGGCAATCAAGCAAATCATTAATAAATAACAAAAATAACAACGGTCCGAGCACGAATCCCTAAGGTACACCACTTAACACATTTTTCTAAATATAATAATATTCTTCATAATAAATATAAAAACATTTTTCAAAATATATTTTCTAAATATATTTTGAAAAATGTTTTATCCACTCTAAAAGTTGACCGTTTAAACCATACGCTTCCAGTTTTGAAATTAAACGTCTAAGAGACGTAGCAAAATGCCGTAGCAAAATGAAGATAAATAAGATCAACTGTTTATTTGCTGAAGAGCAAGAGTAAATATTTAACTAAATATATTTTATCTAATACTTCTAATTTTTGGTTCGGTGGCACTTTATTTATTTCTTAGGTGTATAATATTTAAAAAAATTAATATAAAATATATTTCAAGAAAATTTATTATTAACTGAAAAAAATTAAAAACTTTATTTAAAAAAAATACTGTGTGAAAATATTTTATTTGTTAAATAGTTATGGATTTTAGGGGTTTTTGAAACAAATCTTAAAAGTTTTCAGTTTGTTTTTTTTTAGCGTAGAGTCATTTTATTTTGATTTAAAAAATCTTAACAAACAAAAATAAATATTAAAAAAAAATCAAAAATTTTAATGTCAAGACTTCCTACAAACAGTTTTTACATTTATTTTGCTGTTTAACAATAAATAATCAAACAAATATATATACAAGAAAGAAAAAATATGTCCGTAGAACAAAAAAGACAGTAAAATCTTGTCAACAAGCACCGTTTTTGTATATACAGTATAAAATATAACCTTTTTTTTTTTTTACAATGATCTTTATAAAATAAAGAGTTAAACAAACAGGGGCTCAAAGAAGATGAAGATGATAATACGTCATCACAAGCTTTTCATAAAGCCCCTATATACACTTTCCATAAAATATAGATATTAAATTAAAAACTCTAATGGGCATAAAACTGCTGCGCTGATCAGTAAATATAATAAAGATAAAATATAAAAAATTAGAAAATAAATAAAAATCTTTTGTGCTTAAATCCTTAAAAATCTTTTGTGCTTAAATCCTTTAAGCACAAAAGATTCTCAAATTTTAAAAAATTCTTTTTTTATTAGAAATTTAAATGAACTTAATGACTTTTCGATACATTTAAATCCTTTTTGATAACAATTCCATATATTTGGTCCTCGATACGCAATGCTATATTCAGTATATTTATTAAAGTTTTGAGGCAGTTTATATGTGTTACTTATATTTGCTCTAAGATAATAGTTTTCATTTATGTTTATTTTAAAATTGTTATTAAAGTTTGCATTTGATTATAATTATAATTAATACATAAAAACTAAATGCTGATAATTATTAATATTATTATTAATAGTATTAAGAATAAGATAATTATTTCAAAAACATCCTATCTTTCTTTATAGGTTTAGCATGTTCACGCTTATTTTTATAGTAAATGATTCTGCGCGCATGTTTTTGTAGGTTATAAATTTTTTTAAGTTTTGATGGTAGCGTACTTGCCATGATATGTATGCATAGCTTATGAAACGATGAATTAGTCCAAAGTAAATTAGTTTAACTTTGTTTATTGATATATGAGCGAACTCGATACATCATATCAATTATATTAGTGATTTTAGATTGAATATTTCTTATTTGAGGAAGCCATGATAACTTCTCATCAACAAGAATTCCTAAGAATCTAATACTGGCTTGTTTTTTGATTAAATTATCACTTAATATAAGGTCAGGCAACTTAAGAGGAAGGTTTTCTTCTTGTGTTTTTTTGTGGAATTTTTTTTTTGTGTTAAGTAAGGGTTTGTTAGCCCTAAACCAATTATTTACTTTATTTAGTTCAGTATTCATATCTGCAAATAATTTCTTGATATCACTGTTAGTAAGAAATAAATTTGTATCATCCGCAAACATGACTGAATTCAGTTTTAAAGATGCATTCCAAAAATTATTTATATATATTAAAAACAGGAATGGAGGATTATGTGGAGTCCTTGGGGGACTCCACATAAAATATTTAATACTCCAGATTGTATATTACACACATTGTTTTCTATTGGTAAGATAACTTTTATTCCGATTGTAAGTTTTATTAATTATACCATAGTGCTTTAGTTTACCTAATAGGATGAAGTGGTCAACAGTATCAAAAGCTTTTGATAAGTCGATAAAAACTCCTAGAGTAAATTTGTTTTGTTTAAAGCCATCACTTATTTGATTAACTAATTCAATAATTGCATGCTCTGTTGAAAAGTTTTTTTGAAATCCAAAATAATTTGTTTTTAGTGAAGTGATTTTAGATTCTATTATAAATGACACGTTCAAAGAGTTTTGAAAATACAGAAAGCGTTGATATAGGTCTATAGTTGTTTATGTCTAAATTTTTATTACATTTAAATATAGGGATTACTTTTGCTAATTTAAGAAGATCAGCGAAAATCCCAGATATTGTTGAGAGCTTAAGTATATGAATCAGAAGTCTGCTTAGACTAGTTTTATTAAAGATAACTAAATCACTAGTTATTTCATCAAATCCTGAAGCTTTCTTTTTTTTAAAAGAGGAAAAGGCTTTTTAAAGTTCTTTATAGTTGAATTCCTTATATCGTACATGATAGCATTATTTGTGGGTTTTAAGTAGTGTTTAAATGAATTAGATGTTTGACTTATTTTATTTATAAAATATTGGTCCAAATCTTAGACCAATATTTTATAAATATTGGTCCAAGATTTGGACCAATATTTATAAAATATTTGTTAAATTTTTCGGATATTTATTTTTTACAGAATATGTCTATATTTTTAATATTAATTCTTTTTGGTAAAGAAGTTTAATTTATTTTTTTCCTTCCCATTATTTCAATAATGATGGACCACGTTTTCTTACTATTAGATTTGCATTTAATGATTTCTTTAGTGTAGTATTTATTTTTAGCTTTTTTAATAAGATTTTGGTAAAAATATTTATAGTTTTTGTAATTTATCTCAATATCAGTGTTTTTAGTTTTTAGAAATTTATTATAGAGTTTTTGCTTCTATTTGGAGCATTTTATCAGTGTCTTATCCATTCACGGATTAGCAACTACTTTTGTCTTAATTTTTATGTCCTCATGAGGACAGGTTTCATTAAAGCAATCTAGGAATATATCTAAAAAGTTATTGAAAGCTTCATTAGTTTCTTGACATCTATACACGTTGGACCACGTTTCTTGTTTTAGTCAAATTGATAATTCATTAGCATTACTTGTTTTAAGATTGCGTTTTTTCAAATTTATAACTTTTGGTTCACAATCAGACATGAATTTTAAATTTCTTACTACTATAAATTCGGAAAGTGATCGCTAATATCAGTCATAAATATTCCTGTTTCAAGTTCCATTTTCCAGGTAATTATTAATGAAAATGTCAATTATTAATGTCAATTGCCGTTGCCGAAGTTTTTGACACTCGTGTTGCCTTATTAATTGCTGACAAGACATTATTTAAGAAGCATACCAAAAAAGGATTTTATTTTTGGAAATTTTAAATAAGTTAGAGCATCAAGATTTATGTCTCCAATAACGTATAAAGTTTTATTTTCTTTATATATTTTTTCAATTATATTTTTGATAAAAGTTTCAAATGATTTGATTTTCCCACTTGGTGGACGACAAACGCATCCAATTAAAACATTTCGAAGTTTTATATTCATAATTTCAATAAATAGGCTTTCGTATTTATCATTTGAGAAGCAAAGTATGTTTTTTTTACCTTAAAATCATGCTTTTTTGAGACATAAAGCCCTAGCCCTCCACCTTTTTTCCACTTCCTCTTGATTGACTTATAAGTTTATAAAATGGCAAATTATAAATAGAATTTAATTCAAGGGATTTTCAAAATCATGCCAAGTCTCTGAAAGAGCTATGACGTCGAACGTGTAATTTATAATATTTAAAAAATCTTTTAGTTTCTCAAAAATTTGCTGCTTCTTATGTTCTTATGTTTTTCTTATGCTTTCTTATGTTTAACAAAACATGCTGTTATACAAAACTGAAAAAGAGGAATGATCTTTTATTATTTTAAAATCAAAAGGATCAAGAAGAAGAAGAAGAAGATGGTGTGTCAATTTAGTTCATTTGAATTTCTTGAAAAATATTTATGTTTTCTTTAAGCAGCTTATTAATAAGGTTACCCTCTAAAGATTTAAAATTTTCAAAATGCGTAGCCATTTTTAACGTATAATTTGAAAAAATGTTTATAGACAAAAACAATTAATTAAATTAAAATCTTTAAAAAGCTTACTCGTTTCCGTGCGTCAAACAACCAGCTGCGTTGCGGTCGATTTCTTTATTTCCATCCTTTTTTTTTCCTTTTTTTTTGAAATCGATTTCTTCAAGAAAGGTTACGAACGGGTTTGAACCATTTTGGCTTGGCAGATTTCCAAATTTAGAATATTAAAATTTTTTCACCTAGAGCGTTTAACGCAACGATATTATATACCTAATATCGTTGGTAAATTTGTCTCTTCTCAAAATATGCAGCCATATCTTTGGTAAGATTTCCAGAGACAACCTTATAATTAATGCCTTACCTAAAATTAGATTATTGTCTATAAATCTTATTGTCTGTATGACATTATTATTTGACAATATTTTATGGACAATATTTATAGACAATAATAATGTCTATATGACATTATTATTGTCTATAAATCTTATTGTCTATATGACATTAATATATTGAGCAGCCGTGGTGCAGTGGTAGTGCACTTGTCTCAGAAACGTGGTTCAAATCCCACCTCTGGGCAAGTTTTGCGGCATCGGTTAGGAAGGAGGCGTAAACTTCCAATTAAATGCTCATCCACAGTGCTCTGTGATAAAACCGTAAGGACTTCTTGGGGCACTTAAATAAAATCTGAAAAACGCGCAAAAATTAAAATTCTTAGTTAAGGGGGTACATACCTCGAAAAAGTATATCATAAAATATTGGTTTTTAATTATGTCTTTTTAATTTATATTGACTAAAATAAAATTACGAATAAAAAAATTAAAAAAATAATTATTCTTAAAAATAATTAGGGAAATACCCTAATTATGCAGATTTTTTGTTCCAATATATGTTTTGATTACAAAAAGATATTTACATCAAACTTTGCAAACTAATCAATAATAATGTAATACATGTTCTGACCTAAAATTTAGTAAATCAAAAGTATAATTTTAATTTACGCAATTACAATAATTCGGGTAATTTTCCCTATAAAAAAGTACAAAAATGCAGATAAAAATAAGAAAAAATTAATAAATAGTAATATTTTTTTAGTTTAGAACATAGACTTTAATGTAAAGAATTAATCCTGAAAATTTCAATAAATTTGACAAAACAGATTTTAAGTTATTTAGGATCAAAGTAATAAAATTGTGAATCTGAAAAAAAGTCATAAAAAGAATAAAAAGTTATCTAAACAAATACTATAAAATCTAAAAAGTTCCAGAAGCATAAATTTCACCTTCTGTAGCATTATTTCTATAATCGAAACCCTTTTTTATTGCTCTGAGCTTTTAGGATAGAAAATAAGGATAGGAAATAAAATAAATGTGGGTATCACCCTGGTTTCATTTGGACATAACCAACTATAGACCTATATCAATACTTTCTGTATTTTCAAAACTCTTCGAACGTTTAATTTATAATAGAATCTATAATCACTTCACTAAAAACAAATTATTTTACCCTAAGACCGTTGCTAAGGAGCTTAAAAATTATAAACATTTTCAAATGCTTTAATTTTTATCTTATTTTCAGAATCAGCAATGTCGAATTGACCAAAAAAATGATAATTTAAATTTTAAAAATTTTGAATTTTTTGAGGTATGCCACCTTAATTCTATTTCCACGTTCTATATACTTAAATTTATCATCTATTTAAATATTGGACCAATTAAAAAGTTTTTGGTCCTAAAAATGGACAAAGAAAATACCAATTTCTGTTGATGCGCAACTAAAATTAGTTTTGTTTTTTGTTGTTTTCTCAAAATCAGTTTACTCGGATTTAGCGCGTTTTTAAAATGGGCTCCTCATATACATTCTTATAAGTAGATGCTGTTTTAAGATAGAACCAATTAATGCATGCAGTCTTTTAAATATTTATATATATATTAAAAATATATTCAATATATTTTTAATCAGGTACATTTTTTGAAGAAACAACAAATTTATATACCAGTTTTTGATAAAAATTTTTACACTCATTGGGGAAATGTTTTTTTTGTTTGTTTACAATAACAATTTTTTTGTTTACAAATTATTTTTTGTTAATTTTATATAATTCGTTCTACTTATAAATCTTATATAATTCCATTTTTGTGCAACTGCAGCTAACTTTATTTGTATTTCATTTTAAAATTTTATGCCATTTATTATTATTCATTAGAAGGGGGATGACTTTTTCCTATGATAGTGGAAAAACATTTTTGTTAGATTTAGGTTGAACCAAACAATCGCTTTTAATTCTATCTCTCTTTTTTGTATTCTTCTGTCAACTGGTCAAATTTAAATTCCAAATATTAAAATTTCTGAAAATCTAATTTTAAAGACTTTTTAAGACATCTTTGTAAATAAGTTTAGAGGAATTGAATACATTTCTATAATTTTTGGTTTTGCCGGTTGTTTAATGAAACTAGGATTTATTTTTTAGAATTCGGGTTGGAAGGGTTGAGTTAATATTAATAGATAATAATTCATCATTCGGTTTTTTAAAAGAATGAATTTTCAGAAAGGTTAAATGTGACAACAAGAATATTTACAGTTTTAAAGTTTATGTTTATTTAAGTTTAAAAGTTGATATTTTTATAAATTATGATAACATTTTATCTAATTTTATTAACCTATGTTTTTGGCATTACTATTAAACCATCATTGCAATAAAGACTTTCATTTTGATAATTTTACTTAAAATCAAATAGACCACCAAGTTAGCAAACTTTATTCCATCATAACTTCATCATAACTCACATCAAAGCAGTCATGTATATTTTTTTTCTTCGATGTTTCTTTATTAAAATAAAGTTTTTTTGAAATGCTTTATTATACAAGTTGACTTTTCTAGAACAACTGTGAGGATTTTTGAAAATTCGATTGTTTTGTCTATTGTTATTGTATTATATTTTTTATTATATTATTTTATCTATATTTTTCTATTATTTTATGTGAAAAATTGTTTTGTTATTTGACTTAACATTTAACTCAAAAAGTTAAATAAGTTTAACACTTTTTTTCACTTCCGGTTGTATTTGTGAAAAAAAAAAGTGAAAGAAAAACTTTTTCTCAGGTTTTTAGGAAAAATATTTTCTCGAAATATATTTAAAAATAAAGCCAGTTATGTAATAATTTTACAGCGATAGAAGTAAAAAATACTTTTTTTTGAATAATATTTTTAAATTATTTTAATTTTCGACTGTTAGTAAGCTTTACGTGTAAATCATGTATGCAAACCATGTATGCAATGACCTGTTATACACTTGTTCTTTAATGAATCAATGTTGTTCGTTTATTTCATATAGTTTCAAATTATGATTATTTAGTTGCAAGATATATAGTAATGCAGAGTCATTTTTAGAGAGAGTTTGGACTTTTTTTTATTGTCTAAACCTGAGAAATTTGGAAAAGTTAACAAATGACAATAAAAGTCATCATCATAATTGTGATAAAAATCACAATTTAATCATTAGATGAAAAAATGATTTAAAACATTATTGTTTAAAGAAACATGCTTAATGATCACGATCACGATGTTTACAAACATTTAAGGAACTTATAAAACAACTGTATTAAAAAGAATAAATAGTATATTTTCTTTATTAAATAGTTTTTTATAAAACATATATACATATATTTTAATTGCAAGAAAAAATTAAAATAACTTATTAAAAACCTTTTCAAATAATCATAATTTATGCTGAAATACTTAGTACTCTGGTATTCTTGTTACTCGGTGTAGTTGAGGCAATTTTAAAATATTATTGCGTCTCACAGTGGATCAGATATCGAAAAAGCTGGTCAAAATATGAAAACGTTGTTTGATTTGCCTAAAATTTCATGGCAAATATGTTTAGAGGTTTCTGATTAAAAATTCGCTGAAAAAAAATTAAAAAAATGGCGGATCCAATATGGCGGACTTATATGTTAAAAATTGTTTAAATTGTTCATAAATGGGTTTTAAGGGTTCTTTCAGGCCACATATCAAGAATTGAACAATAAAAAGTTTAAAAAAATTAAAAAACAAAATGATGGATCCAATGTGTGCATAAATGCTAAAAAATGGATCAAATGATGGAAGATGGTGTTAAATATACAAAAAGCATTTTATCAGTTTTTCAGTTGCAATAATTTTCTTTTTCATCTTCATTTTTTCAGTTGCAATAATTTTCTTTTTCATCTTCATTTTTTCAGTTGCAATCATTTTCTTTTTCATCTTCATCTGTCTCTTGGTTGAAATCTTCGTTATATTCAAAGTCTGTTTCCTCGGCATCTGCATCAGAGTCTTGATAATCTTTTTTTTTGTATCTCAAATAAATACAGCACTCAAAACATCAAATCCAGGCGTGTAGAGTTGACAGTCTGTACTACAGATAATAGATGGTTATCAGTCTATGCAAAACTTCATAAATTTTTTTAAATTGCTTGGAAGTTGCCTGGTAGAGATAACACCACTGCGCAGATTTTGTGTTGGTGATAGCATTGCATATTTAACATCTATCAGGTTTATACTTAAATTATATTGAATGAAAACATTTTTCATATGAATGGTTATTTTTAATGGTTCGAGTTGTTTGATCTATTTTTCAAAATGCGTTTTCTCATTTAAAAGGTTTTCTTGGTTTCCATGGCATATTGCAATTTTAGAGGTCTGGAAAAGAGGGTTGAAGATGGCTTCGGATTACTCCATAAGAAATTTTATTCTTTAGTTTCTTGATTTACAAGTTGCAATGGAACAAGCAAAGTAAAATATAAACTTGCATCTGATATATTCAAAAACTTTTATAAATATTTTATATATATTCTGTCCGGAAATTTAGTCAAAGCCCCATTTACAAATTTGTAAGTGGGGTCTTTTTTTCATGTTGTAAGTCATATTCAATATTTCTGAATCACTTTTATATGTAATATTGTCTTGGTTCAGCAGTAAAACACGTTGAACTGTGCAATACCCAGGCATCTTCCAGAGACAAACATCTTTAATGGTGACAGCATTTGTGATTTGGAAAATAGTCGTGCTCGATGACGGTAACACTAACCCTTACGGGCTAGGCCCAATATTATTTAAAAACTTTGGCATGTAAAATTCGCCGAATGGTCACACACGAGCAGTGAACGCCTGAGGGAAGAAATAAATATGAGCGATTCTTATAAACTAGCGGCTTTCGACATGTTTTTAGGATGCATGTTTTTCCTTGTTATTTTGTTATGGTCTCAAAATTACATTTAATTCGGATTGTAGAGAAAGCATTTCTTATCGGAAATTTCGATTTAGAAATGGTCTCGACGTTACTTGTAATTCGGACCGTAGAGAAAATTTTACTTCTTAACAATATTTTTTGCCGCTTCGTACATCATTTTTATATCACGACTTATATCACTGTTATATCACCCAAAACAAGTTTTTAACCACTTATTTGGCTTTATTTTATACTTATTTGGCTTTATTTTATCTGGCTTTGTTACAGTATTTAGTTAGTCTTATTGCAATATTCATTAATATATTATTTATCTGCTGATTTCCATATTATTACTGTTTACTATGAATTATTATGTTATATTATTTTGCATTTATTACTCAGCTATTTTAATTTTCATATGCACAATTTTCATCTTATATTATTATTCAGAGAATATTTCTATATCCTTAATTAAATGTTTACATTTATGCCAGTGACATTTTTAAGGTTTTTGTGCGACGATTTTTTTCGCAATCAAATATTGTTCAATTATTGTTATGATTTTGGGATTCGCGGGTTTCTCATTTTCCTACACTTTTGATTTTTTATCATATTTCAAATGAGGTATCTATAACAGCTTTAGAGTTTATTTAAGGCTTTTGTTGTTTTGTTGATTAAATTTTTTTTTTTATGAGGTATACTGATTTCTGATTATATTTGGCTTGTTTATGCTAATAATACCTATTTGATTTTATATTTTAAAATAAATTTATTAATATTTTTATGTTTCTATTAGAGTTTTAATTTATTGTGTTTTCATGTTTTCTTTCGGTGGTATGATAAGTGATTTAATTAGTTATTTTTATTTATATTGTTAAATAGATCTACAATTTTTACATCATATCATTAAATAAATATTATTGTTTTACAAATTTGGGTATGGTTGGGTGGTCACTATTTGTAGTGAGTCCTTTTTTACTGCAGTATGGATAAAGCGTATGTCGCGGGGTAATGCATAAGTGGCGATGACGTTTGTCTGACGGGATAAACTAGTTATAAATGCTGATCCTCATCGAAACGCCAGTAATAATAGACGCGTCTCTGAGGAGATGTTTATTACTTAATCACAACACAAATTATGTCTACACATTAGCATTAATGTTTTTTTTCCATTCTAAGGCCTTTCATGGTTGTTAGCATACTTTTTATTTTGTGATCGGTTTTTTGTTTCATAAGTTTTTTGTTTGGTGATGTAATTGTTGTTTATCTTCGTTCATATTGGTGTTTATAAAACAATTTTATTTATTTATTTATTTTTATTGTTATTGTTGTTGAGTACTGTTTTGGGTGTATAGTCTTTCTTATTTTTTTTTAAATATTCCTCTATTAATCTTTATTTTTGTCTTGACAGCAATAATAATTAATAACAATAAATAATTCTCCTTTATTCTAATGTACTTCATTTCTTCCCTCATGCGTTTACTGCTCGTGTGTGACCATTCGGCGAATTTTAAATGCCAAATAACATTGGGCCTAGCCCGTAAGGATTAGTGTTCCTCAAGCACGACTATTTTCCAAATCACAAATACTATCACCACGAAAAAAGATGTTTGTCTCTGAAAGATGCCTGGGCTAGCTTTTTAGTCATAAGTCAGTTATAAACCCATGCATAGGTGTTTAATCCATCATGGTTTTCTAGAGTATGGCTGGGCTGGCTCGATGTCGTTCAGAGATAAATCTTTTACGCTGGTTACTAACAACACAAGACTCTACTAAACGACATTAACAGCACAGACTTACACATTACACCTATACACCCTTATGCACATACAGCCTGTTTACATCATTTGCATGCTTTTTGTTCTTTTATAGATAAACTATTTTTGTTTGAACTCATTCTTATTTAGATAATATTTTCTTTTAATAGATAATGTGGTTAAAATGTAGATATAGATTTGTATGTTATGCTTTTGTGGTTATTATGTGTGATTGAATTTTTCATTTTAGGATTCATATATATAAATAAATATGAGCGATTCTTATAAACTAGCGGCTTTCGACATGTTTTTAGGATGCATGTTTTTCCTTGTTATTTTGTTATGGTCTCAAAGTTACATTTAATTCGGACCAGTGGGGTCATATTGTATATCATATTCAATATTTCTGAATCACTCTTATATGTAATATTGTCTTGGTTCAGAATTAAATCACGTTGAACGGTGTGAGCTAATAAAGCTTGTAACTGTACCTCAGCTTTTGATTCGGGGAAATTTAAGGTGTTGTCTGGAGGGTAGCAACGTTTTTTTGCTGTCAATGCAGCTGGGCATGGTAACTAAAGTGTATTTGAGCTTTTTTTTTTTTTTTTTGCGTGATTTCTCAAATGCTAGTACAAATCTTTTGTCAAATTTAGTTCTAATAGAAGTGCTAGAGGTTCATTTGCATCATAAAAGTTTGGCAATAATAATGATAGTTGCAAGCGTTCCTTCTATTTTGATGTCTTGAATGGACTTGACAGTGTAACGTCATTAACAATCTTTGCAGCGTGAATGCCCTGAAGGTCGAAGACTCATTAGCGAAAGATAATTCGGCAGGACTGAACTTCATATGCACCTCTTTAGTTTTCCTTCTTTTGTACCTATCAGATAAAGTTTCCGAATTTCCGGTGGGCCAACCTGTTGATTTTTTTACACTAACACGTTTTGCATCAATGTGAAAATTTACTGAAGTTTTTAACCAGTTTTCGTTCTTTTTGAAAAAGTAATCTTTTCGTTGAGCTGCTTCCTTAAATTACATATCTTTTTAAATTATATATCTTTTCTGTCAATCTTTCCAAATGTTTTATGATCATTTACTCATTTAAAATTTATTTACTCAATATTTAGTTAAGTTTTTAACTCTTTATTTTATATATATATATATATATATATATATATATATATATATATATATATATATATATATATATATATATATATATATATATATATATATATATATATATATATATATATATATATATATATATATATATATATATATATATATATATATATATCGAAAGTCCTTATACGGCAAACAAATTTTAAACAAAATTAATTTATTTTGAAGTTCTTACTATAATAAAAATGTATAATGTATACAGTAACTTAAATGAATTCTATCCACACATCGACTATAAAAAGAATATGACTTGAAGATTTAAATGCATAAATTACATATAAATTACTGTATTAATTTATTTATATTACTGTATAAATAAGTATAAATTACTGTATAAATACTTTTAATACAATATAAATGCAATTTTTATCTAAATAAATTATCAATTTATACATTATTTATGTATGTATTTATTTATTAATTCATTTATTAAATACTAAAATAGCGTTAAAAAGCATATGCACAGAGTATGTTTGTGTTTTGATTTATATGTAATTTTTTTATAACTTAATTAAAAAGATAATAACTTTTTTAATGAAAAATATTTCTTTATATTATTGTCATTACAAAAAAGAAACCAAGTAATCAATATGAAATATGAAACAAGAAAAAAAAAAGTGAATGCAATCATTTCATGAAGATTGAAAAATGGTAAACACTGTGTGGTAATGTGTGTGGCGATTACTGTCTTTTTCTAAGTTATTCATCTCACTGTGTAAGAGAAAGCGTTGTTCCCGTCCTTTTCTACTTTTAATATTCCTTATAATGCTTCTAGACATCGATTATAATTAAAATTTTACAAATGTAGCTCATAATTAAATAATTTTACTTTCATTTTTCGAGATGTCTCAATAATGAGATTTTGCAACTGTCATGGCTTATGACAGGCTTAAACATGGCTTAAAGTGGAATTGGTACGAGTAGGTGAATTTGAATGTTAAATTACAAAAATAATACTGTATACGTATAGACACAAAGCGGAATAATAAGCTTTAAATTCAAAGCGGAAGAATAAGCGTGAAATTCGTAACTTATCTGTATTTTTAAAGCAAATTTTACAATTTTATAAAACATTTTTCTGTACTAAGTTAATTTTTTAAAAAAAAAACATTAATAATTAATGATTTAATAATAATATTTTTGTTTTTTAACTGGTACATTCCTCATAAACGAATTCCATATTAAAAATACTTGTTTCACGTGCGCACAACACAAATATTTATCTTTGAAGAAAAGATAATTTTTTAGCTTTAATGGTTGCAAGCACGACAGACAAAGGACTGCCGCGTTCAACCTGCAATATAGTGCACGAGATGAACAGCCGATCTTCTGCGCAGCCGGAATTAAGTAGTCCTAACATCACTAAAGCCAACCTGATAGTCCAAAATTAGCGTGTCGAAACTTTTTATTTTCCTTTTTAACCAGCTTTTTTGAGATCTGACCCACTTTGCGTCTGTATGATAGATGACCATGACAAATTTCCGTTTAACGATCAGGTCTATGAATTGTGAAAATTTAAATGATAAATTTTGCGGTTTCATAAACTACAAATGTTTATGGCTAAAAAACCCAGACCGAAGATTCTTTTTAAAATCACAAACGCTTGTCCAAATTTTAAAAGGATTTTAAATAAATACGTTTTTTAGGTGAAATGAACATTATAGTTTAACAATATAATCTATTCTGATCGTTTATTGGCAATTTTTCTTAATTATAAGCTCTTTCTTGGTCGGAGTTCTAGTATTTTTTGTGAAAATTGATAGAAATATTATACTTTGAAAACTATTTATAGTTGATATACGTCAGAACCGATTAGAACTAGGATCAGTTAAATAAATTCATGTTTATGCCGATGAGCGGAATTGATCTAAAGACTCCAAAATGGTGTTCTTTAGATTCACTGTTACGGGCAGTAAAGTTTCGAAAATTATATAAAAAAAAGTTTCTTGAAATATAAAAAAAGCCTAAAGCAAAAAAAACTATATCATTTAAAGCTCTTGCTTGGACATAATACGCTAAATAAAAGAATTCGAATAATTTTTAAATCACCTTAACTACACCGAGTAGTATTCTCTTACAAAATTTTATTATTTAAATGTAAAGTTCAGTGCTTCCAACATGGTCTAAAACCTTGTTAACCATGTTTAACCGTGGTCTAAACCCTAATTACAGGGTTTTGCAAAGTTGTAAGTGCATGTTTCCAAAGTTATAAGTGCACGGTTGCAAAGTTATAAGTGCATATACATTTTTTTAGAAATTATTTTTTTAGCTTTAATTATATTGCGCAAAATATTAAATTAAACTACAGCATAGCAATCAATAAGTGTTTTATTTTTTTTTTTTTTAAAAAGTGATTAGTTAGTGAAATTTTTTTACATTTTTACTTAATTTAGCATATTGTTATATATCAATAACTTTTCTAGATTAGATACTTTCATAATTTTTAAAAAATAGTATACATTATTTAATCATAATTTTTTAAAAAGGCATGCAAAAATATACAGTATTAATAAAAATAAACAAATCATTTTAAATATTTTAATTAGATCAATTCTTCTCTTCTAATTGACTTTTCCAACCATCTTCTCATATTTATGTAAAAGGCATTGCACTGTTGACTATAATTATTATTGAGTTTCTTCAGCAGTCATATCGGGATTAGCATTTCTCGTGGATTTGAAATTAGATTTTAACATTGAAAAGAACTCTTCGATTGGGTTCAATTCAGGGGAATATGGTACTAAAAACTTGTGAGTAATATTTTTTTCTCTTAGTAATTGAAGTACTGCAGCTGCTTTATGAAATTTTGTATTATCTAGGATAAGAACTTTATTTGGATTTACTGCAAAGAATGGTATTAGTTTTTTGTTAAAGAAATCAATAAATGATTGTGTATTGTATGCGCCGCTTATGTATTGGTAACATTCAACTCCTAAATTGGAAATCAAGCATATGAGGCTAACATTCTGTCCTTTATTTGCAGGAACTGTCAAGTACGCTTTTGTATCTTTTGGAGAACAGCCATATGAGCGCACTGTATGTTTATTGAATCCGGTTTTGTCTAAAAAACCCAAATTTGAATTAGCAATTCTAGCAACTTCTGCCGCAAAAATTGATCTCTGATTTATTCTTTCAATGGTTTTTCTTTCTTGAGGAATGATTGCTAATCTTTTTCGTGTCAAATTTAATTTCTTTAATTTACGGGAAGCAAACGAGATTGAAACGTTTTTACCATGTTGTTCTAAAGTTTGCGTTTGGATTTCTTTTTGAACTACGGCATTGTTACAAACCACGGAATTAAATATTGTCTGTTTAATGTTTGTATTTATAGAATTTTTGATTTTATAAGTTTCTTTTCTTTTTACTGTAGATGACGTGAAGGGTATATTATTATCACTATTTTTTATAACACAACTAACAGCATTTCGAGTTAAATTACAAGCGTTGGATATTTCCTTGATTGAATATTTTTCACAATTTCTCATTAAAATAATCGTACTTTTAGTTTCTTCTGTAATTATTTTACCTACTTTTCTTTCCATTGATATTTAAAATATAAGAGTTAAAATTAATTTTATAAATGCACTTATAACTTTGCAAACGTGCACTTATAACTTTGCAAAACCCTGTAAATAAAAGATCAATTATTGGAAAAACGTTTTATTACTAAAGTAAAAAGGTTAATGTTTTATGTTATAGCTAATAACCTAATAGTTAATAATAAACTTAATAAACTTAATAATTGTTAAGATTTGCATACTAACATTAACTTGAAAATATTATATAATATAAAAACAACTATATTTAAAAACAACATTTTCATTTTTTACATATTTCTGTCAAAAAATTTAGCTTATAAATTAACGTGTGTGTGTGTATGTGTGTGTGTGTTTGTGTGTGTGTGTATGTGTTCCAATCATATAAAAATGCATACAGATAAGTAAATAGCAAAAGTAAAAAAATCATTTGAACTCAAAAAAAACGAGTGACAAGGATTTCTCCAGGATTTTGATTTATTCCATCATTATTATTTTATTATTATTATTATATTATAATAACAAAAATTATTTTTTAATTTTTAAAGCTAAAATTATTAGTTAGTTTAACTTTAGGAACATTAAATATTTGAAGTGTCCTCTGTAAAACCTTAATAAGCTTCTTTTAACTCTAAAAGTTATTTTTAAAAAAAATGCTTATAAGCTTTGAGTAATTAAATTCACTTTTATCAAGTTTTAAAGCAGAATTTATAAACTTATACAGAGAGTAAAAAATTTTCGCTAGTTGAATGTGATTCAAAATAAAGAGGGGAAAAAAGATAATTAAACTTTACAAAAAAATTGTAGCCCTATGAGCATCTTTGTTAACATGATTAAAAAAACAATAACAATAATAAAAATATTTTCGTATAATTTTAACAATGTTAACAATATTCCCAATCTTGGTGCTGTTTAGGCCTACATTCTTTTGGGCAAGTAGGAAGATTACTTTTATTATCAACTAGTTTACCTATCATTCCTATATAAAGTTTTCTGTTTTTTCTTTTAGATGGGAATGGCTCACTACCATTGTATGTAGAGCATAAATAAGAGTCATGTTGTAAAACATCGTCTTTAACTAACGGCCAAATATAGTTTTCTAAAACTGTTTGATCATCGTCAGGGGGTGCTTTATTATGACTTTTGCTTTTTTCGAGAACTAATTTGGTAATTGTTTTTCCGAGAGACTGGTTGTTTCGATTTTTAAAGCACCACGTTCCTCCAAGTATAACAACTCCATGCATTGGATGGTCTCTCATAACATGAAATATTTTACCACTGTTTAACCATTCTCTGACAGAATTTTCTTCCCGTTCTAAAATAGGAGAATCTAAATCTCTACTGCACATTATCTCCACGTTTTCATCGCCAGCTGCAAGAAATCTCCATGCTCTTCCGTTAATATAGGAAACGTTTCCGTATTCCGGTAGAAAACTAACATCGTAAAAATAGAGATTTTTATACTTTTTTTTTAAAACGTTGGCTAAGTCTTTATGCATCATCTCTCCATCGTGATACAAACGAACGCTCCAATTTCGGTAGAAACTACTCTCTGCAGCAGACGCAGCAACACTGTCAACAGCACTTCCATATCTGTCCCAGTTATTTCCGAAAAGTGAATAGGATAAAACAAAAGGGGGTTCCAAAAATCCAGAGTATGATTTATTTTCATTATTTGGTTGTTTTAAAATATTTATTGAAGACTTTGTAATCGTATTTCTGATACGTAACTTCTGTTCCAAAAAAATTAAGAAAGGTAATAAAGTTAGAATTAATAAGAATAAACGTTTTTGAATTGCGTCCATTATATATTTATTTTTTAATTTTTTTTTTTTTTTTCAAATATTTAACGTCTAGAATCATCTATATTTTCAAATTGAATAATTTTTATTGTTTTGTTGATTTCAATTAAAACTTCTATTATAAAAAAATATTAAAGATTTTGTACTAATTACCATGCTAATTACTTGTGTTTAAATTAAATTGTTAAACGCATTTTTCTGCTTCATTGCCTTTTAATGCATGATTTATTTATCTATTATATATTTTACATGTATATGAGATTTGTATGAGATTTATGTGTTTGTACTTTTGTAAAATAAGGATGCTTTGTTAAAAATTGCAATGGTTGCATTCTGGGAACAAAAAAGACCTAAAGTTATGGCCACAACTGCCCCAAACGAGAGAGCAACAAATAAAATATTTTTTTTAACTAATCTTAAATAAATTTATATTTATTGATCAATTCTAAATTTCATACAATTTAATCTTTTAGCGTTCAAAAACTATAACTATGTAAAGTTTGAACCCCCCTAAATTTGAGAATTTAAAAAATTTTTTAAGGTCATAATTTTTGTACGATAAGAGATTATTTTCTGAAATTTTGTATCCATTAACGTTGTAAATCTACTTTATGGATTTCCTTTTTAAAAAATAACGAAAGGATGATAAAATCATCTACTCATATTAGTTTCAAGCAAAAAAAAATTGTAAAAAGGTAATTTTTCTATTATTATTACGTATTAAAAAAAATTCAAGTAAATACTATAACTATGATATATGTAAACACTAATTAACTAAACTAAAGTAAAATACTAATCAACTAAAGTAAAATACAACCAACTGGTCCCGAAAAAATTTGTTCCAATATAGCCCAAAGCCTTTTTTCAACAAACAGCCTGCAGTTATTAAAACTATTTAAAAAAAAAAGACTGGAAATAGTAAAACAGATGTGACTGGAACCTCTGCAATATTTTTATTAGAATATTGTAGAGATTCATTAAATGAATTTCATCATATTTCAATATGATGAAATTCATTTAAAATATAAATATCTTGAAATTTATTTAAAATATAAATATGATGAAATTCATTTAAAATATAAATATAATAAAATTCATTTAAAATAATCTTATAATTTTAAGATCAGTTTGTTTTAAATATATTTTCTGCTTTAAGTTAGAGGTAACCCTACCCTAAGCACCCAGGGGAATGAGTCGGGAAAACAGCGTATGCAGGTGACACATTAGCCTCCAGACGTATTCCTTTTATTTTTTAAAATCGCACTTGTGCTAATCAATTTTTTTATATGCCTTCTATCATAACTATTAGGTACGTGTAAGGTACGTGTAAAGTACGTGTAAGGTACGTGTAAGGTACGTGTAAGGTATGTGTAAGACACTAAACAAAAGTTTGAGTTTGCTATGTTTACTTTTAATAAAAATTATTGTTAAAAAAAAGGAATTAATATTACAAGGTGACAACAAATAATGGAGTTGATTAATTTGACCATTTTTTTGTAAATCAAGAAGTTATAATAAAATTAAGAATGTATTTATAAATGAAAACATTCGAAATTGTGAAATAAGTCAATTTTGTTCAAAGTCGCTACCTTTGTTTTTGATACAAAGCATTGAACGTTGCTAAAATTTTCCGAAATGGACCGCAGCTCTGCTGTGCTGATTCAATTTCCCTGTTCTTAATTCCATTCCCTGTTTAATGACTGTTTGAGAGTCTCCAAACTTTTCTGAGGTTTTGCGCAAGCCCACGCCTCCAAATTTGACCAAACACTAAAATCCAATGGGTTGAGATAAGTTGGCTATTCTTGAGTTGAGATTAAATCATGAAATTTGGCCTTACACCAGCCCTACGTTGTTTTGGCTTGATGAGCCGGTGTAGAAACTCCAGCTCAAACCATTACCGATTAGGGATTTTGTTGAACAATAAAGAAAGTGCCTGGAGATACCTTTTCCAATACTTATTATTTTTAAAATTCTATTATTATGTCATCTATTCCTCTATTAAGAATGGATGTACGTTTTTTATTTGTAGTCAAGTTGTCATTGCTTTGGAGATATTTGGTTATTGCTTTGGAGACATTGCATTGGAGATATTGATGCATACATATCAGTAGATAGAGATTGCCGATTCTGGGCCATTTTATTTTAACCATGATGCTAACCTTAATTTTAATATTATTTTAGGTTCATTTTTAACCGTAATGAGAAAATGAGAATTAAAATTCAAAATTTTAATTCTGGGTTCATCATAATCTTATTTTATATTAAAATTTTCAACCATGAAGGCTACCTTAATTTTAAAATTCAATTTATAAAATTCAAATTTAATTCAAACCAATTTAATTTCTTGTCGCCACGTGATTTTTGTATGACGTCATAAAATTAGCGCATGCGTCATTTTTATTACGCATAATAGTAGCATTGTCTTAACAATAAAGAATAGCTTCCAGATTGTCCAACTTGATAATCACCAGAGTTAAGTCTCACTACCATTCTTCTACCACTACCAACGCTAGGCATACTTTCAGATGAATCAAAGTTTCTATAAAATGAAATCATAATTGCTGAATCAATTACACTACTTGATTGATACAACAATCCTGCTGCTTTATTATTAAATGAGCTTACATTAGATCCATTCAATGAAGAGAGATAAAAATATTCTAAACCTGATGAAATGAAGATGCATCGACTGTTAACATCATATCCAGGAAATGTAGTATAATATATGCCATTATAGGGTGTCCAAGGTTGAATAACTGATTTAGCATTTGTAGGGGTCCATATCCATCGTATATACGTAATCTAGGTTTCCACCAGTTTCCAGATTCTCCAATGACATGCATTCTAATATATTTTAAATAAATACCGTTTCCATTATACATAGTGTTCATCAACATATATTCTTTTCTATAAGTTGTATTTACATATTTAAATGTTGATGAGTACAACTTAATGGATGAGATGGTTTGAGGTATTAGCGGATTAATAGTAGTTAATGTTTGTTGCAACAATGAACTTCTTGTAATAAAAGGTTGTAACCAAAATGTCACTGAATTGCCTGTTTTATTGTATAATTGTATATATATAAACTTGATGTAAATAGAAGATCGAGTGTAAAATATCCTCACAATGCACTAGTACTATATACATTGCATCCTTGTATAGAGTTTGCATAATAGGGTCTACCAAGTGGTGAAAATAACAAATCGCAAGCTGTATTATTAATACCTACACCATCTGTTACAATATCTGTTACACCATCTGTTACAATAGAATCATTACCTATGCAAAGTACATTATCAGCATATATTTTAAAATTTACGTTACCTAGTGCACAAGCAGATCCTGTAAGTGCAATCCACAGTTTTCTTAGAATTCCCGAACTACCATTATAGCTAAAAATAGTGTATGATCTTGGATCTAATCTGATTGTTTGAGATTTTACTCCAAAACATGTTAAACTTGCGTAGTATCTACATAATGCTTTGTAGCAGCATCTTGAGGATTAGTAGAATCTACTACATTGATTAATTTATGTGTATTTAAATCCTTGTCAGAAGTTGCTCTATTGTCTATAATAATACTAAGATTTAAATTTTCAGATTGACTTAAAGCAGTTAATCCAAAAACTGAGTTACCAAATATATCGATGCTCATTTTATATATATAATTTTTTTATTTAGATGATTTTACCACAATGAATCAATTATGCTTTGAAAATCAACTCCTTCATCTAGTTTTTTTAAAACATAGAGACACAAGTGTCCGCAATAGGAAGTATTTTCAAAATGAACTTGTTCACTACTTACTTCAATACTTACACACTCTCCGTGTGTAAGTATTGAACAAGTTCAACTGGGGGTGGTAGTCCATAAGAGTCAAAGCTAAACTTTGTATCTCCGTCTTTGTACCAGCAAATCCAATGAAATTTATTTGTACTTGAATCTCCTGTGTTTAATATTCAACATTCTTTTTTTTGTGTATTTTTAGGTAATTCATCTCCTACAAATATACTTTTAAAATTTTTTATTTTTAATTTTTTTGCTGCTTGAAAGTTTGTTAAGGGTTCATTTGGTAATATGATTTCTTCAACATTGATATGTTAGTTCATTTTATTAATAGTTTTGGACTTTTTTAAATGATTTTAAAAAATTACTTATCTTTTTTTTATGTTGTGCCTGTGTCTGTGCCTGTGCCTATATACTTATTTCCAATCAATCTGAAATGAAAAGTTGGGTCTCTCTTCTAATTTATAATTACCATATGCTAATGTATGAATACCATCTTCTAAAATAACTCTTTTATCATCTTCTGCGCTTAATGCTACTTTGTTAATTTCTTCTGTATAATGATTATGACAATGAGATCTTATGACATTCATTTTTCTCGTGTGATCTCTCCTGCTAAGCAGGCAGTCTTTATAATCTTCATGTGTTGTATATTTCTTGACTATATTTTTCTTTACTCCCTTACATTTTTTCTTATCTTCTCCGTGTAATTTGTATGAATACAACTTTGATCTGAGTCAAACAAATTTTTCAATTTTTGCTCCTCCAGCTTCATCTTTAAACATTCCTAATATTTTCTTATTTACACCTACTTTAAATCCATTTTGAACAGCTGGATGATTTGGATCAAATTCACTTGTATCGAATTTTCTTTTAACATTGTATGCAATATCTGAATAAAAGTCTTTTCTTTTTATTTCATATGCTAATGAATCTGTGTCTATGAATAACAGTTTAGCTCTATAACCATATTTATTTTTCATGTAATCATAGTGAAATTCATAATGAGTGTCTTGCTCAAATCTAGGATGCACATACCCAAATAAATGGGTTTATTATATAATAATTTTGCCCTTTTCATATCGATAGCTATCAAGTTTTCATCAAATATAGTTCTACTTCATAGTTGGGTTTTGATGCTAATTTAATAGCTTCTTTTCTTTTAGTGACTTGCTCATAGCCCATCCATATAAATTGTTAGCATCTAAATACTGTATGTAAGTAGACTCTTTACTTTTATCATATGTTTCGATATATTTGTTATTAGCAGTTCCTAGCCTGTTTAAAATCATACTAATTCCACCTCTTATTCCTTGCTTTATCATTAAAATCATATCATAATCACTTAATAATTCTAATTCTATTTTTGTTTCTTTCAATGCAGCATCCCAAGCTAATCCTGATGAAGTATAGTACCAAGCAGGATCTAATTTATATTTTTTCATGCATACATCTCTAAAATTTTCAAAGACATCAGCTAATAATAATACATCTGAAACATTGTATAAATTATGATAATCTCTAAAGGTTTTACAATTAAACTCTTTCCATATAGTTTGTGCATGTAAATAATCTTCATCACTAATATCTTCATCATTTAATCTTGAACAAAATGATTATTTTGGGGGTAATTGCGTTTCAGACAGCTTACTAATAGAGTCAACCCAATCATAGGGATAAACACCTTTTCTTAATAATAAATCTAGTTTACTAACTGAATATCATTTTCCAATATTATTACACTGTTGTTTTGTTAGATTCTTAGATAAGCTATCTAAACTAGAAGCCATAAATCTATAACTATCTATAAGCGTAGTTCTCGCTTAACCTCCACATTCTTGCCTTCTTTAGATCCTTTGGATCCAATAGACTTAATAAAAACACCGACTTTAATTTCTCTAGAAAAGCTGATATACTTTTCTTCATTGTTAGGAATACAATTTAATTTTCCTTCTGACAATTTCTTTATAAACAAGTGAGAATTATAATCGGATAAATTATGAAATAGGACTGGAATGAATTTTGGAATTTTAAATTGTAAATTACAATCTTTATGAGCAGCTTCTCTATATTTACCTGTAATATGACAATGATCTTTTACTTTATCTTCTTTTAATAATTCTTCGCAAATGTGATATTTTTCTGCTTTATTAAAATACTTTTTGTCTTTAGGTGTAAATATCATCTTTTTTGGAAATTTTAAATAATTGTTATAAATCTTTTTAATATCTTCTTTTAAGCTGTCAACAAAAATTTGTGCCACATCATCATCTTCACTACTTGCAGTAAATGTGACTGGACTGCTTTGATATACACTTTCATCAAAACATTTAATATAGTACCAAAATGAACTTGGAGTATTTCTTTGATATTGTTTTGTATAGGAGTCATTTGGATTGGGTGTGCAAGTGTTGATAGGTTTAATAAAACTTTCAAAGTCAGCATAGTCTTATATATTTTTTAAAATGATTAAACTTTATCATTGTGTTTGGTTTTGGAAGTTCAATACGCACTGAATTGTGAGTGTCCCAATACAATTTATGATTTAATAATGATTAGTATTAAATCCTAATAAACAGTTTCTACAATAAATAACTTCATGCCCATGGTTAGATGTTTGTGATGAAAGTAATCTACTTAGACTTTTTATTAAGCAATAATGATTAGTTTCATCATTTGAAATGAGTAACGTTTATTTGACGTAAACGGTTTTTATTATCAGATATGCCTAAAGGGTAAACTGAACTTTCATATCCAAAGACATTGACACTTATATGTTGATTATTTTTCTCTGTGTGTTCAGATTTAATGATACTGGTAATTGTATTTTTTCCTAATTTAATTTATCAGCTTGTTCTTTAAGATCTTTATCTATTCTTTCAGGATGATTATCTTTAGGATTTAAAAATCGAGCAACACACCACTTAAAACACTCATTATCTTCTTTATTTTTCATATTAATGATTGCTTTTTTAGCGGCTAACTTTTTATCAAGTGGAATGTAGGATCTAGCATTGATAGGACTATTTTCAATCATATTTATATCCATCTTTTTAACAGAAACAAATTTCCAACTTGATCCTAATTGTTGAAATGTGGACAAGGATTCTAAAATTTTCTGTTCAACTCTTTCATAGAATTCATTTAAATCTGTTGATTCTAATACAACTTCTGATTTTGTTGAAAATGTGGTAGTTGTTGTAACAGTTTCTCCTGTTTTAAGATCAGTACGCTCCATTTCACAAGAAAGAACAATATAGATCTTCGATCCTTTATTACTATTCAGTATTTGAATGACACTGTTTTTAGCTGATTTCATAAATGATAAAGCATCATATCCTGTAACACCTTCAGCTGAAAATTGTTTTGTTACATTTCTAAGTGCTAACTGCGTCAATGTAAATTCTATTGGTTTTCTAATTCCAAATTCATTATACAGATTAGAAACTGTAGATTTTAATTTGTTAATTTTTTTTATTAGTTGCCTTTTTAATAGGTTTAGGAACATATGACATCCAATTAGCAAACGAATTCACTCTATCGTTAACAATTTTAATATACCTACTTGGAACATACTGAGTTGGTGTTAAAGTATTTTGTGTAACTTCTTCTGGAATTGGTTTGTCTAATATGTGTGATCTTTGTTCATTTTGAGATAACACTCCTCTAAGATCTGCTTTTCTCATTCTTTAATAATACTTGATTTTTCGCTCTTTTGCGATTTGTTTCAATTCTCTGAGAGTTCTATTTTTCATTTTTATAAATACAAGAAAATTATTTATATCATTTTCAAATTTTTTATTAAAATTCTTGTAAATAATTAAAAATCTTGTCATAATATTTTTTAATTATAAAAATCTATTTAGAGTAAGTAAATGAAGTCGGTGTTACAGTAGTATTTGTATTAGCATTTGCAGAAGTAGCTGTTATACATACGTTTACATTTACATTTGAACTTTGCATCTTTTTTATATTGTTTGATTTTTTTTTAAATCTCTTTTGGAAATTTCTTAGAATTTATTAACTCAACTTTAAATCCATCTTCAACTTTTCCTTTTCGTAATTCAATATACCTATATCCATGTTTTGTCTCTTTTATAAATTCATATAAAGACTTGTATATTTTTTCTTCTCCTGTTTCTATGTTTGGGAGTTTAATAGTTACTGGCTCTTTTCTAATTGTTTTTAATCTTTTCTTTTTTAATTTTGGATCATCGCATTCTTTTTTTTCTTTCATGGGATGAATCCTTGGTCTCTTCCAACAGGTTTTTTCGCTTTTTCTACTTTTTCTTTTTTCACTCTTTTAACTCTTACTATTTCTGGACAAACCCTTGGTCTTCCAACTTTATTTTTAATATATGCATCTGATAATGCAGACTCTTTATCAAGTAAACCATTATCCATAGCAAGCATGACTAATGTAATAAGGTTATCAGAAGTTTGTTTAATATTATTTTCTTTTAGTAAATTTATTAAATACTTTTTTGTATATTTCATTTTATTATATAAAGAAAAAAAATTTAAATTACTTTCAAATAATTTTAATTATTGGATTTATCTTGTTTTTTTTTTATTTATTTTTTTACATTTCTTCTTGTTATTTATTTTATAATCTATTACTTTTATTCTAGTTACCTTTTTTCTTCTTCTAATCTTCTATGACGTTCTGCTATTCCATCTTGTATCAATATTACTTCCCATTTTTCTTGAAACCATCTTGCTTCTTATTCTATTATTTCGTCATATGTTATACTTTCTTCTGCTTCTAATCTTCTTTCTTCTCTTAATCTTAACTCTTCTTCTATTCTATAATTACTTTTTTTCTTGTTGCTGCTATTCCTTGTCTTGTAAATCTTTCTTCTAATCTTTCTTCTAGTTTTCGTCTTTTTTCTTCTCTTTTGTAAGCAATTTCTTTTTCATATTCTGTTTCAAAGCCAGAATCATCTAAATCACTATTTTCATTTTCATTTTCATATTTATTTTCATACACTACTTCGTTTTACAATAAGTTTTCTTTTCTTTTTATTATGTCTAGAAATTTATTTATATCATTTTAAACAAATTTATTTTATTGTATATTTTATTGTACATTTTTATTATATCTAAAACTATATACACTAATAATTATGGATCATTTTATGATCTAATATTCAAATCTCTATTAGACTTTAGTCTTCCTAATCTTTCTGATGTGACAAAAGCAAATGCTTCAGCTTTCGCTGAAACATTTGCATTAAAATATCCTATAATTTAAATATCTGATACTGAAGGTTTTAAGCTTTCTGATTGTTTGCTTAAATCAAAAACCATAAGTGGATACAAATCTTTATATTCTGAAGGTGTTATGTTACAATTTGAAATGATTTCTTTTGTTCCATAAAAACTTCCTTTAAAAGCAGATGCATCTTTATAAGTTCTTGAAAATTGTTGATTTGGAAAAGATAGTTCATAATCAGCTTCAGGAAATCTTACATTATTAATCATGACTTGCATATTTGTCAAGTTACAATGATCGAATAATAAAGCATTTTTTGTTTGATCATTATCTTTATTTGTTTGTAATCTTACGATAGCATATCTAGGTTTTTCATCACTTTTAACACCAAGTTTCCTTGTCACTTTAGATGTTTGTTGAAGAGTTATAGTTTCGTATGATCTAGAACAAAAAGCTGCTAGAATTTTTACTTTTTCTCTAATAACATTATCAAGATTAAGTCTCTCTGTATCTGATGGTGTGATATAAGGCATCCATAATGATGCTTTTGTAAGATTTACTTTTCCTGCAGTTACTCTAGCAGATCTAAAAATAGCATCATTGTCATGTTTTCTTTGTAGAGTTAATGTGTGTTTAAATCCGTAAAGTACTTTAGTATAATCATCACAGAATCCAAAAACATGCTTTAAAGGTATAATAAATGAAAATGTACCTTTATCAGTAGGTTTCTGAATAATGTAAGCTTGCCTTGTTGCAAATTCAGGATTATTAACCAAATCTGCAGTTGATGTACCATCTTTGTACCATAGTTGATTTAATCCTCCTGCTAATTGGAGGTCATTTTAATATTTGAGCATTCCCAACATTGTAGTTGCTTGTCCTAAATTATCTTTTGTTTCTATATTCTGTTCTGATAAATCATATTTCATTCTTTTAAATAAATGCACAATTCCATTGCGTGTAAGTGAAACTGCATCTGTATTAGCATAGGATGTCTTATTTGCTTTAACAACTCTTTCTTCAACTTGTATATAAGCTTTAGATGGAAGAAAAAATAAATCTGTCATTTCAATATTAATTTTTATTGGTACTGTATTATTTATATCTGTACCAGATGGTGGAGTATATTCTCCAAATTGACATCTGTAAATACTTTCATCAATAAAGGGTTGATCTGTTAAATTTAAACTTTCATAATCAGCCGTTTTTATATACATAACTTTTTTTTTTAATTCATTTTCATTAATATTATTAATGAAAATTTCAGAAAAAAATATTATACCATTTTTAATTCTCCTCCTCTTTTATCTAATTCTTCTAGTTTAATAGCATTTGAATGGCTTAATTTTTTATTTAACCCTCTTCCTCTCTTAACTAATTCTTCTAGTTTAATAGCATTTGAATGGCTTAATTTTTTATTTAACCCTCTTCCTCTCTTAACTAATTCTTCTAGTTTAATAGCATTTCAATGGCTTAATTTTTTGTTTAACCCTCTTCCTCTCTTATCTAACTCTTTTAGTTTAATAGTATTTCAATGGCTTAATTTTTTAGATGGTTTGGCAGATCCCATCATAATCTTATTTATATTTGTTGTGACTTCATTAGATAGGTTTTGAGCTAGATCATTAGCTCCAGATTCAACTAAATTTGAAAGTACTTGTTTCCTTTTTTTACTATAATATCTTTAGCAGTAGAGATTGCGTTTGTAGCTAGTTCTTTACCTGCTACTTTTGCTGCATCTATTGCAGTTTTTCCTAAATTACTAACAATAGCTTTATTAGCTAAATTACGTGATATTTTAAATGCATTATTAATTAATCTATTATTAAGTAGACCTCTAAAAGAACAAAATATACTACTTCAATCGACAAAATGCTTTTTAAAAACTCTTTTCTTCGCAATCAACATTTTTATTTACTTACAATTTTTATTTAAATCTCTTCGGGATTCATAAGTAGTAATTTATTTTAACTAGCGAAGCTAATCTGGATCATTTGGATCTGCATAAATCCGGATCTCAAAGAGATCTAAATTACTTTTGAGAAATTCATTTAGTTTCTATTTCCTAACTCTTTTATTTCTTAATTTGATCCCTAAATTAATAGTAGACAATCTATTCTTCATAGCAGATAATGGCCTAGTTACATCTGAAGATTCTACTCGTCTAACTAGATCTTTAATACTATCAAATATGTTTTTTCCATCGACAAAATGCTTTTTAAAAACTCTTTTCTTCGCAATCAACATTTTTATTTACTTACTTTTTTTATTTAATATATTTTTAAAATTGTTCTGTATTGATTTATACTCTTCATCATTTAGTACACCTTGACCTAATAATTCATTACAAATTGCAACAGCTTCATTTCTAGCTCATCTACTTTCTTCTAGTAAATATCCAGGAAAACCTAGATCATCTAGCTAGCTAGATGATCTAGGTTTTCCTGGATATTTACTAGAAGTAATAGCATCTGTTTCTTTCAATATATTTTTATAATTTTCAAGATCATTTTCACTATATATATTTTTATCAGGACTAGCTTTTGTCAACAATTCCCAAAGACCAGTAGTTCCAATATATTTTTTATCATCAATAGTTATATCATTATTATTAATTAATATTGTTTTTTTTCCTATATACAATTTTTTATCTTTTGAGTGTATACCGATTGTAGTATTTGCTGCCTTTTTATTACTATATGCTGACTGTTGATAATTTGTTGCTATAGTTCCTAATGAAATTATTTTACTATCAGGTTTCATATCAGATTTAACATCTTTACTCGTTATTTCTTTAGTTTTAGGTATACCCATTATTGCAGGATAATTTGATAGAGTGATAGCTAAATGATCAGCTTTATTTTCTAATTTAGCTAAGTTTTCTTTAATTCTTTGATTGACTATCGATAATAGGTTTGTATAAATTACCCAAGTCATACTATAAGTCATCATATCCAAGCTTTTTATTTACTGCATCTTGATATATACTTTTTATTAATCTTTCAAGCTTTTTAAAAGCTTCATTTCTTTTCTTCGGATCTACAATATCTAAAAGTAACGTTTTTATATACGTAACATTTTTTTTAACGTATTATATGACTATTTATCAACGTGATCTGTTTTAAATAACGGGACCACATGTTAAGCTAATCATACAAAGAGGTGCAAATTGTTCCCTGCTAATTTAGATAAAAAGCTAAGAATCTTGACCTTCGAATCCCTAAACTTAAGCAATAAAGACGGATCTACTGAGACTTTTAGTACCTTGAAACCGTGGATATTCAATCAAGAGACTTCTAAATATGCGCTAGCGAAGATACTGATTATGGATGAATTATCTTTTATGCTTGTGGAACGAGATCACTACATCAATATTTTGATTTTTGATAGATTTAGGGTCGCCAATCGATACTTTGTTGAATCTACTTTCTAACAATTCCATAGCCTCTTTCATAGCTTTCTCTCTACCCATATCTATTAATGACTCTTTAGTCTTTTCATCTATTTCATTTTTAGATTTTGTTCTTATCTGTTCTAGCATGACTTAAAATATTTCAAACTCTGTCATAATCATTTTAAACTCTATGTCATAAATACACCCATCTATTAATGCTTTAGAAATATGATCACTTATTGTATTTTATTTTGCATCAGCTAACATTTTTATATTTTCATGCTTCTTTTCTTTCAAGTTTAACTTTTTAGTAACTTGAGATACTATTAATGACATTAAACCCATACCTAATGCAGCTCCTTTACATGCAATAGCCACCGAAGCTGCTACAATAATTGCTAAAAAACTCCAACAGCTGTTGGTGCAGTTGCATTAACTCTAAACTGGCTAAGATCTGGATAAGTATTTTTACATTCTTTATTTTTGCACTCATTATAATTATACTCCATTTTATAAAGAAGTATTTTATTTTAAATCAGTTTGAATAGCTCTCAATTAATTTATTTTAATGTATCGACCTTGGATGCAGTTCTATTTTTTACTTTAGAACTACTTGCAGGTGTGCTAAGTATATTATGCGTAATTACTGTACTCATATTTTTATTAGATACAATTTGGCATAAACAATCCCCTTTTTTAATATTTTCATCTGACTTGCCACTATTATATTTAGTTACTAAAATATCATTAACTGATTCTGCTATAATATTATTTAATAAATATAAATAAGGCTTATGTTTTTCTTCTTGTGCAATCAACACATACCCTTCTGTTATTTTTAATCCACATTTTAAAGAAACATAATGACATGAATTCTGCTTTATTGTAAAATCTTGCTGTGCAAATACTCTATATTTTTTAATATTAACATGAGTTGGAGTATGATCTAAATTCCGACTATATATTAAATTTATTTTTTCACTTTTTTTAATATTTTCACTATTTCTAATATTTAGATACATTTTATGCATTTTATAAAGACGTTTATTTATTTTAAATCGTTTATTTTTTTTTTAAATGACATAAATAAAAAATCTTGTATATATAAAAATGTCATACGTAAAGATTGAAAATTTTGATGAGAAAAATTTATGCGCTGATGAAGTATTTAATTATTATAAGCCTGTTTCTTATCAAAAAAACAAAATTGGTTATAAAAGCAAAACAGTTTTATCAGTAAAAACAATTAAATTATTTTCATATGAAGTTTGTGAAAATAGAGATCCAAAAACGAATAAACTGACAGAATATTCAATTCCACTTGTTTGTTTTAACGATATGAAAGAAAAGACTGAAGAAGAAAAAAAAATTATTACAATCTATTGAAAAATTTTTTAGAGATAAAGTTAAGAATTTTAATATTGACAACTTAAAAATTCTAAAATGTGATGATAATAAACCTCCGGTTATTTTTGCAAAAATACCAACAGAAGGTAAAGATAAGAAGATGGAACCTGTATTCAGATCTAAAGATAATGATGAAATTTCAGGGCATGTTCTTATTAAAAAAAGATGTTATATTGTTGGATTTTTAAGAATTGTTTTTATTGGTTCAACGATTCAATCTATACAAGTAAAATTAGATGAAAAAGAAAGTAAAGAAGCTACAAAAGTATTAGATATAGATTTATAATAATTTTAATAATAATTATTATAAATATAAAGAATGGATATTGAAGTAAATAACGATAAATCAAATATCACTACAATTCAATTTGATCCCATTATTGAACTTGATAAAACAAAAAAATATGAAATGGCATTTATAAGATTAGAAATTGTTCACTATAGTATTACAACTAATACAAGATGCTTACATATATTAAATAATCTTGTCGATGGAAAAAATATAAATGCTAAGAAAACTACTGTAATGCATACATTTCTACCTATTACTTGTCCTTTAGGTATGAGCATTGCTGAATACTCACAATTTTTAAGTTATTTACCATTAAAAACCAACACACTTTCAGAAATGACAGTTGAAATTGTTGATGACGATCGTCATGCTGTAGATTTGAGTAAAGAAAGATTATTAATAGAATTTCATATAAAAGAAGTAGAAGTTATTATTAAACTCCTTCCTTTAATACATATATCCATTTTCAATACTCAAGAAGAATTTTCTTGAGTATTGAAAATGGATATATGTATTAAAGGAAGGAGTTTAATAATAACAAATAAGTTTTTATCAACTATTCCACTTGATGAAAAAAAAAAGATTATGGAATGGCATTAATGAACTTAGAAACATATAATGTACTTAAAAATATTACTGCAAAAAATATTACCTTTGCTTTCAGTACAAATGGAACTAATTTGGCTATTAGAGCTTAGTGATATAAGTGAATGAATGCATAACAAATAAGTTAAAAATTATTTACCTATGAGTGCAATTCGTTTTGAGATAAAACCACATTTGAAGTTAAAATGACTATTTCAGCAGGATATAAAGTTGATTTTTTAATTGATAATTCAATTAGAGATCTTTTAGGTTTTAGCAAAAATATTTGATGAAGGTACATATTTATCAGAAAATGCATTAGATATAAATCACATTAATACTATATATGTAAAAAATGATATTATAACTGTAGCTCCAGGAGCTAAAATTATAGAGAAACCCAATGTTCCCATTTACTTACCCTTAACTATAAAAGGAAACATTCGTGATATGGAAACGTCATTAATTGATCACGATGGCGAGCTGATTGATTTAGGAAAAGAAAAAATAACAATAAAATTTCACATAAGAAAACGAACTTCTAAATGTGAGCAAGAATCTCTTCTAAAAGAACAAGTAGCTCTTCTTAAAGAATTGATAATTGCTACTAAAAATAAAAAATAGATTTAATTCTTATGATTTATGTAAAACAAATTAAAGAATTATGAATATCTCAAAAGAGATTTAGATATTGTAAGATTTATGTAAAATAAATTTAAAATAATAAGCATATATAAAAATGACAAATTATCAAATATTAAAGTTAAACTTTCCGAATATCAAAAAAATAAAAACTTTCCGAATATCAAAAAAATAAAAACTTTCCAAATATCAAAAAAATAAAAACTTTCCGAATATCAAAAAAATAAAAAATTCCGAATATCAAAAAAATAAAAACTTTCCGAATATCAAAAAAATAAAAACTTTCCGAATATCAAAAAAATAAAAACTTTCAGAATATCAAAAAAATAAAAACTTTCAGAATATCAAAAAAATAAAAACTTTCAGAATATCAAAAAAATAAAAACTTTCAGAATATCAAAAAAATAAAAACTTTCTGAATATCAAAAAAATAAAAACTTTCAGAATATCAAAAAAATAAAAACTTTCAGAATATCAAAAAAATAAAAACTTTCAGAATATCAAAAAAATAAAAACTTTCAGAATATCAAAAAAATAAAAACTTTCAGAATATCAAAAAAATAAAAACTTTCAGAATATCAAAAAAATAAAAACTTTCTGAATATCAAAAAAATAAAAACTTTCCGAATATCAAAAAAATAAAAACTTTCAGAATATCAAAAAAATAAAATCAAGAAAGATCTTGAGAATAACTCAAAAAAAAAATTACTAGAAAATAAACTTTTAAAAATCTCATTGATAAAAACCCTAAAGATGTAATACCTCTAACACATGAACAATTAGAAGTAGTCAATGCATTTAAAAATAGAAAAGGTATAACACTTGAATTAAATGAAGAAAATCTCATGCATAATTATAAAGTAGAATGTGGATTTCTATCTTTACTAGGATTAGTTGGAAGTTTTTTAGCTTCAAAAATTACCCCCGCTGTTGCAACAGGATTATTAACAGGAGTAGGTGCAGCAACTGGAAATGCTTTAGTTAATAAAATTGCTGGTAATGGTATTTTGAATGTGAAAGTTGATCTATTAAAGCTAGAAAAATAGGAAAAGGATTATTAATAAATGAATGGAAAAAAGGAAGATATTTAAGAAACGGGTATTACTACTATAAAGATAGACAATATGAAAAAGTAGGAAAAGGTTTAATATTACGTGAAAATTCACCATTTAAGAATATTCCAGTATTAGGTTAGATTCTATAGATCCGAAGGATCAATAAGTTGTAGATTCAAAGGATCAAGATATAAATATATGTTTATTTAAATATATATTTCAATAACTATTTAATACAGATAAAGGAAAATAAAAACGATCAAAACCATTTCTATATTTTCCATTCGTCACATCTGATGACAAATCAATAACAACAAATTTATGCGGCTGTGACCAAACTATTTTACAAAAATTTTTAAACTCTTCTTTTGACATATCATTTGAAACATTATCATTATAAATATGATTTACATTTTTTAAATCTTGTTTAAACAAGCATATAAAATTTGTCTTTTCTCTTATAGTTCTCCTAGGTAACTCAAAATAATTTTGTGCCAAGTAGAAACAATCTACATTACTATGTCTTCCTCATGTAGTACTTTTCACACTTGTTTTGCTTTGTCAATTGTAAATCATCAAATATCATTAAATTATTTTTGTTAAGAGCAAGATCTTCAGGTTCTGGAACATCATCTGCTGTTTCAAAAAAGTTGACACTCCATATCTGTTTTCTCTTTTAATCCTTTTGAAACATAACTAATTAAATACTCTCTCATTGCATTTTCTTTTTCAATGCTATTTTGCATCAAAAATATATTAAAAATCACTTCTTTTGGTAATTTTTCTTTAAAACATTTTTCTATTATTTTATATTCTTTTTGAAATAGAGATTTCCCAAAAACTTGTAAATGATTATAGTCTAACCAACCAGGTCTTATAAGTAAATTTAATAATAGATTTGTTTTTCCACAACCTGACTTTCCTACAATAAATCCTCTCCAACTTTTTGGTAGTAAGTCATTATTATGACGATTATATCTATTTATATTACATGATAAATCTACTACTTCCATTTTCTTATATAAAGATTTCTTTTAAATCTATTTCAGAGATTCATAATTAAAATGTAATAAAAAAATAGTAAGTAAATAAAAATGTACTGCCTTAAATGTAGAAACAAAACAGATACGCTAAACTTACAACATGTTGTAAGTAATAACAATAGAAATATGCTGCGTGGAATTTGTACTATTTGTAGTACAACAAAAACTCAATTTACAAAAAATATAACCGGAGGTGATTTAGTTGAATCACTTAATTCATTTACAAAGAATAAAAAATTACCATGGACAAAATTCCCAGGAGAAATGCATCTATCTGGTATGAATTTTGCAGGACCTTGAACTAATTTAGATGCACCATTAACTTCTACTGATGCATATAAAGAATGGAGTAAGCCTGTGGATCGAGTTGAAAATGCAGCTTATATCCATGATCTTGTTTATAAGCATTTTCCAGATAAAGAAAGTAGAAATTTACCTGATGAACAAATGATTGAACAAATGGACGCTATAAATCCTACACAGCGTGAAAAATTGGAGCGAAGTATTATCAAACCTATCACATCTGCTGAAGCAAAGTTTGGCTTAGGTGTGCAAAAGAAAGCTAAAGGTTCAAAAACTACCAGCAATCAGTAAAAAAGCAAAAGACCTGAAATGGACTGATGAACTTGCAAACGAACTTCATAAACCTGTTGTAAAACATTTCAAAAAAAGAAAAGTGATTTCAAATGGGATTAATGAAATATGGGCTGCTGATTTAGATGATATGCAATCTTTTTCTCAACTCAATGACGGTATAAAATACTTATTGATGGTGATAGATGTATTTTCAAATTATGGATGGATTGTTCCATTGAAGAGTAAAACTGGATTTGAGGTTGCTCACGCTTTCAATAAAATCTTTAAAGAGAAGAAATGTATTAATCTCACAGAAGCTCCTAAACTGAGGGTAGATAAAGGCTTGGAATTTTATAACAAGCATGTTAAAGCTTTAGCTGTGCAGCTCTATTCGACTAAAAATGAAGAGAAAAGTTGCGTAGTTGAACGTTGGAATAGGACAATGAAAGAAAAAATGTTCAAGTACTTTTCAGCTAATTCTACTAGAAAATACATTGATGTTTTAGATAAAATGGTAAATAAATACAACAACACAAAGTACTCTTCAATTAAAATGACTCCAACTGAAGCTAGCAATAAAAAGAATGAGAACATAGTTCGGTTGAATCTAAATGGAAAAGTGAGATCAAAACTTATTCAGCCAAAGTTTTCAATTGGTGATAAAGTAGAATAACTAAAAAGAAATTAACTTTTGAAAAAGAATACTCACCAAGATGGACTGAAGAAGTTTTTACTATATCACTAGTTCAGTATACAGATCCACCAACGTATAAAATAACTGACGATCATGGTGAAGAAATACAAGGTACTTTTTATGAACAAGAACTACAAAAAACGAATCAAGAGATATTCAGAACTGAAAAAGTTATTCGTAAACGTGGAAACAAATCATTAGTAAAGTTGTACGGGTATACTTTTAACTTATGAATATACTGATACTTTTAACTCATGGGTTGATGATAAAGAATTGATGCAACTGAACTAGAATATTCTTTATTGTTAGGACAATGCTACTATTATGCGTAATAAATTGACTAATTTTATGACGTCACACAAAAATCACGTGACAACAAGAAATTAAATTGATTTGAATTAAATTTGAATTTTAAAAATTAAATTTTAAAATTAAGGTAGTCTTCATGGTTGAAAATCTTATATAAAATAAGGTTATGATGAACCTATAATTAAAATTTTGAATTTTAATTCTCATTTTATCATTACGGTTGAAAATGAGCCTAAAATAATATTAAAATTAAGGTTAGCTTCATGGTTGAAATAAAATAGCCCAGAATCGGCAATCTCTATCTACTCACATATTTGAAAATAGCAAGTAGGTTTCAAATGGGGAAGGGTAACTATATGGATTTTTGGCAGAAAACATTTTTAACACAAAAACATAACTTACTTTCCCCACAATGTTGAAATCAGTTAATTTATAATTTTTTGTTTTTCTCCTTTAAAAAATTAAAGTCGTTCACCATTTGCAAAATCATTGTAGTTTTGTGAATGTCTGTCCCTGTACAGGCATAGTAGTTTTGGTACATCGAACTATGTTAAAAAGCCCGTCTTCCCTTACTCTCTCTATTAAAGATTGACCGCAATCGAGTCTTCCTCACATTAGTTGTTTTGCTACTTTAATTGCAATATAGTATTTTTTTCCTTCCTGACGTTAAAATTGCTGGATATGCAAATGACAAATATCCATACTGTACAAGAAAAAACTTAGGTAACTATTAACCTCCAAAAAGTTGCAAATATATTGTTAATATGGTTTGAAAATAATAAAATTTAATAAAACCCTGAAAAATATCACCTAATCATCAGCAAACATGGTAACCTAGAATTTACTATTTCTTATTTAACAATTTAAACATCCAAAAATGTTTTTCAATTAACGTAAACTTATACTCTGCATTTATAACTTTAAACTTCTCTTACTGCCCACTCATATGGATGTTTTACAGTAAGAAAGTTAATAGGCGTATAAATCAAATCCATGAAAGAACTTTAAGAGCTATGTACAGAGGCTGTGAACCTCTATTTGAAACTCTATTTGAACCTCTATTTGAAACTCTCTTACTAAACAGCATACTTTAATTATACTCCACAAAAACATGCATTGTTTACTCACTGAGATTTTATTTAAAAACTTTGGCATATAAAATTCGCCGAATGGTCACACACGAGCAGTGAACGCCTGAGGGAAGAAATGAAGTACATTAGAATAAAGGAGAATTATTTATTAGACAAAGCATTTTTGACAGTTGTCAAGACAAAAATAAAGATTAATAGAGGAATATTTAAAAATAAATAAGACAAGCTATACAACCAAAACAGTACTCAACCATAATAACAATAAAAATAAAACAAAAACAAAAAAATAATAAAAAATAAAAAATAAAAAATAAAAATACAAATAAAAACAAATAATAATAAAATATATATATATATAAATAAAAAAAAAAAAATTGTTTTATAATTACCAATATGAACTAAAATATACAAGAAATACATAACCAGTCAAAAATTTGTAAAACAAAAAACTATTCAACAAATTAAAAATATGCTAACGACAATGAAAGGACTAATAATGGAAAAAAAACATTAATGCTAATGTGTAAACATAATTAGTGTAGTGATAAGTAATAAACATCTCCTCAGAGTCGCGTCTATTATTACTGGCGTTTCGATGAGGATCAGCATTTATAACTAGTTTATCCCGTCAGACAAACGTCATTGCCACTTATGCTTTACCCCGCGACTTACGCCTATTCCATACTGCAGTAAAAAAGGACTCACTACAAATAGCCAAAACCCAACCAACCCCAAATTTGTAAAGCACCAATATTTCTTTTGATGATATGATATAAACAGTATAGAATTACTGAACAAACAAAAATAAAAATAAATAAAAAAAAAAAAAAAAAAAATTAAAATAAAAAACTTACCATACCACCAAAAGAAAACATGAAAACAAAATAAATTAAAATTCTAATAGAAACATAAAAATATTAATCAATTTATTTTAAAAAATAAAACCAAATAGGTATTATTATCAGAAAGTAGTTTACCTCATTAGAAAAAATTTTTTAATCAACAAAACAACAATAGCCTTAAATAAACTCTAACGCTGTCATAGATACCTCATTCGAAATATGATAACCAATCAAAAGTGTAGGAAAATGAGTAACCCGCGAAACCCAAAATCATAACAATAATAGAATGATAGCGAAAAAGAACGTTGCACAAAAACCTTAAAAATGTAAGCGACATATATGTAAACATTAAATGAAGGATATAAAAATATTCTCTGAATAATAGTAAAGATGAAAATTGTGCATGTGAAAATTAAAACAAAGCTGAGTAATGAATTCAAGATAATATAACATGAAAGTTTCTGTAAACAGTAATAATATGAAAATCAGGAGATAAGTAATATATTAATAAATATAGCAATAAGACTAACTAAATATTGTAATAAAACCAGATAATTTTAAGCCAAATGAGTGGTTAAAAAATTAGTTGTGGGTTATATAACAATGATATAAATCGTGATATAAAAACGATGAAGAAAGCGGGAAAAAAAATTGTTAAGAAATGAAGTTTTCTCTACGGTCCGAACTAAAAGAAACTTTGAGACCATATCTAAATCGAAATTTCCGAAAAGTAAAGTTTTCTCTACGGTCCGAATTAAAAGTAACTTTGAGACCATATCTAAATCGAAATTTCCGAAAAATAAAGTTTTCTCTACGGTCCGAATTATATGTAACTTTGAGACCATAACAAAATAACAAGGAAACTTCATAAAAACAAGTCGAAAGCCGCTAGTTTATAAGAATCGCTCTTATGCTTATATGTATATGCATATGAATCCTTTAATGAAAAATTCAATCACACATGATAAACACATATAGATAACATATAAATCTGTATCTACAATTCAACAACATATCTATTAAAAGAAAATATTATCTAAATAAGGATGAGTTCAAACAAAGATAGTTTATCTATGAAAGAACAAAAAGCATGCAAAAGATGTAAACAGGCTGTATGTGCATAAGGGTGTATAGGTGTAATGTGTAAGTCTGTGCTGTTTATGTCGTTCAGTAGAGTCTTGTATTGTTAGTAACCAGCGTAAAAGATTTGTCTGTGAACCAAACCAAGCAAGCCCAGCCATACTCCAGAAAACCATGATGGATTAAACACCTATGCATGGATTTATAACTGACTTATGACTAAAAAGCTAGCCAAGGCATCTTCCACTGACAAAAATCCTCTTTCGCGGTGAAAGTAATTGCGATTAGGAAAATAGTCGTGCTCGATGACCGTAACACTAACCCTTACGGGCTAGGCCCAATATTATTTAAAAACTTTGGCATATAAAATTCGCCGAATGGTCACACACGAGCAGTGAACGCCTGAGGGAAGAAATGAAGTACATTAGAATAAAGGAGAATTATTTATTAGACAAAGCATTTTTGACAGTTGTCAAGACAAAAATAAAGATTAATAGAGGAATATTTAAAAATAAATAAGACAAGCTATACAACCAAAACAGTACTCAACCATAATAACAATAAAAATAAAACAAAAAAAAAAAATAATAAAAAATAAAAAATAAAAAATAAAAATACAAATAAAAACAAATAATAATAAAATATATATATATATAAATAAAAAAAAAAAAAATTGTTTTATAATTACCAATATGAACTAAAATATACAAGAAATACATAACCAGTCAAAAATTTGTAAAACAAAAAACTATTCAACAAATTAAAAATATGCTAACGACAATGAAAGGACTAATAATGGAAAAAAAACATTAATGCTAATGTGTAAACATAATTAGTGTAGTGATAAGTAATAAACATCTCCTCAGAGTCGCGTCTATTATTACTGGCGTTTCGATGAGGATCAGCATTTATAACTAGTTTATCCCGTCAGACAAACGTCATTGCCACTTATGCTTTACCCCGCGACTTACGCCTATTCCATACTGCAGTAAAAAAGGACTCACTACAAATAGCCAAAACCCAACCAACCCCAAATTTGTAAAGCACCGATATTTCTTTTGATGATATGATATAAACAGTATAGAATTACTGAACAAACAAAAATAAAAATAAATAAAAAAAAAAAAAAAAAAAATTAAAATAAAAAACTTACCATACCACCAAAAGAAAACATGAAAACAAAATAAATTAAAATTCTAATAGAAACATAAAAATATTAATCAATTTATTTTAAAAAATAAAACCAAATAGGTATTATTATCAGAAAGTAGTATACCTCATTAGAAAAAAATTTTTAATCAACAAAACAACAATAGCCTTAAGTACAAAACTGTACAAGAAAAAACTTAGGTAACTATTAACCTCCAAAAAGTTGCAAATATATTGTTAATATGGTTTGAAAATAATAAAATTTAATAAAACCCTGAAAAATATCACCTAATCATCAGCAAACATGGTAACCTAGAATTTACTATTTCTTATTTAACAATTTAAACATCCAAAAATGTTTTTCAATTAACGTAAACTTATACTCTGCAAATATAACTTTAAACTTCTCTTACTGCCCACTCATATGGATGTTTTACAGTAAGAAAGTTAATAGGCGTATAAATCAAATCCATGAAAGAACTTTAAGAGCTATGTACAGAGGCTATGAACCTCTATTTGAAACTCTATTTGAACCTCTATTTGAAACTCTCTTACTAAACAGGATACTTTAATTATACTCCACAAAAACATGCATTGTTTACTCACTGAGATATTCAAAGTAAAAGTACAAATTGCGCCAATATCTATGAATGAAGTTTTTGAGTTTCTTGAATCAAATATGAGATATATGAAAAGCCAAACTTCGCCAATACAACAAAATGCAGATTAGAATCTCTATCGTACTTATAACACAAAATTTAGAAACTCCAAATGAGTTTCTAAATTTTGTGTTATAAGTAAGAAACTCCAAATGTAAAACATCTTTATCTTTGGAGGAATTTAAACTTAAAATAAAAAAAACTGGATTTCAAAGCAATGCATACGCAATTTATGCATGGTTTTTATTAAAGATATCGGATACATTAATAAACTAAAATAAAATCTTTATATTTTTGTTTGTTTTTGCCGATCTAGTTGACTTTTTTTTTATTAATGTATTTATCGGTTATCTTACAATTTAAATTTATAACGATATTTATTTTTAAAGGATAAGTGTTAGTTGTCTTAAATTAGCCAATTATAGAGCTACCTTTGTAAAAACCATGTGTCAACTATAAATAAATTACAAATAAAAAATAAATGGCTATTTAAAACTAAAGTTTAAGACTTTGATTTGCATGTTTGTAAATTATATTGTCTTCAGTTGTTTGATATTGTTTAAAAATGTTTTTATTAACCCTGACTTAACCGAGGCAGAAAGATTTAAAGCAAAATTGTTAAGAGATGAGTGTAAAAAAAAAATTTTAAAAATTCAGAATACTCGCTGTTTTATTTTGGCATACGAAACGAGTTGTTAAAATCATATAATAATACCAATTACTTTCTAACGACCGGAAATTCATTCAAAGTTGTCGAATTCAAGTAAACAAAGTATATTAATTTCTTCTATAAAACACCATAATAATTCAATAAATTTTTTACCAAAACGTTTTAAAACTTGAGGCAAAATCTCCTCTATTTCACCTGAAAGTAAATCTTTTTTCTTTTCAATGCAAAAAACTTTGCAAATAACCTTCACGCGTTTAATTCGTTTACTGAGGCAACTAAACCAGCCGTAATTTGCGTCATTGAAACATTTTTTTCTAGTAAGCTGTTGTTTGTCCAAAAGATTATTCAGTCTATCGTAAGGATCGCATAAAAATTGGTGTAGGAGTCTGGTGCTTACTGTCGCTGTTTACGGTAACGACATTAAATCAAAACAAGTTCAAGCACTATTATGGAAAAGAATAAATAGAATAGAATAAATAGAAAGATATCTGGAAAATAGAATTACTGGAAAAAGTCAACACAAATCAGCATATAAAAAATACGCTATTCAATGCAAAGAAGCTATAAATACTCACCAAATGAGAGTTGAGTTGAAATTAATTAAAGAAAATAATATTAGTAAATTTTTTAATTATGTTAATAAAAAACTGAATATCTCTAAAAATAGCTACTCTTTTAAATCGATAAAAACAAAGATAACAAGTAAACTTCTAGTGACCAAGAAGTCGCAGACATGTTGAACAAACACTTTGGATTTTTTACGGATGATAACAACTATTCTTCACTTAATAATAGTCATGTAAATGAATCACTAAGAACTGAAAAGGTAAATTTTATATCAAAAGCTGTTTATAGATCTTTAATTGAAAGTAAACCCAGTATACCTAATACACTCCTGAAAAAATTCGCTCACTTGTTGTGTATACCACTTTCATTTATATTTGATGCGAGCTTTAAGTTATGTTTTATATCAAACCAATGGCGTCTTGCTTTCGTCGCTCCTATTTTTAAAAATGGAGCTACTGCGAATCTACAATCCGCATTATTAGTGGCATTCCACAGGGTAGTGTGTTAGGACCAACATTATTTTTACGAAATATTAACGACTTATCTAACATAACAAACATTCTTATTTGTTCTTTAAAACTTTTTGCGGATAATATCAAGTTATATAGTTCTTACCGTGACATGGACCAAGATTTCGTGACATGGACCATGATTAATCGTGACATGGACCATGATTTATCGTGACATGGACCAAGATTTCGTGACATGGACCATGATTTATCGTGACATGGACCATGATTTATCGTGGCATGGACCAAGATTTCGTGACATGGACCATGATTTATCGTGACATGGACCATGATTTATCGTGACATGGACCAAGATTTCGTGACATGGACCATAATTAATCGTGACATGGACCATGATTTATCGTGACATGGACCAAGATTTCGTGACATGGACCATGATTTATCGTGACATGGACCATGATTTATCGTGGCATGGACCAAGATTTCGTGACATGGACCATGATTTATCGTGACATGGACCATGATTTATCGTGACATGGACCAAGATTTCGTGACATGGACCATAATTAATCGTGACATGGACCATGATTTATCGTGACATGGACCAAGATTTCGTGACATGGACCATGATTTATCGTGACATGGACCATGATTTATCGTGGCATGGACCAAGATTTCGTGACATGGACCATGATTTATCGTGACATGGACCATGATTTATCGTGACATGGACCAAGATTTCGTTACATGGACCGAGAGCCGAGATTTAGCTCTTACTCTGAATAGGACTCTGGACTGAAACGTGGCAACTAAAAATTGATAGCAACGAGTGTTTCTCATACAGGATTGCACCTCCTTCGCTATGCTAAGGTATAAAAAGTAACTTTAATCTATGGGATTATGCTTTAGCTTGGTCTTCCAACCCAAATGGTTTAGGAGTGATGATGGAATCTAATCTTAGCTACAATAAACGTATTGCAAATGTTGTACATCGAGCTAACTCCAGATCATACCTAATTTTAAAGTGTTTTAAAACTTGCGAGCCTTCTATCCTAGTTAGAGCTTTTACTACCTATATAAGACTATTTTTAGAATATTGTTCTCCAGTTTGGTCACCATACCGAATTGGATTAATTAAATCAATAGGAAGTGTTGAAAGAAAATTACAAAGAAAAGTAGGAACCTTAAAAATAAAACTTATTATTACCGCCTCCGCTCGGTTTGGACTCACTTGAAAATAGGCGCCTAAGACAAGACTTAGTAACATGTTTTAAAATTTTTTAAAATCTTGATTGTATTAAAAGTTCCATGTTCTTTGATGTTGACAGTAATAACTACACTTGCGGTCATATTTATAAAATTCGAAAATGATATTGTCGCTTAGACACTCAAAAGAATAGTTTTTCTTACAGAGTTGCTGACATCTGGAATGATTTGGATGCTGCACACTCAAAAAATATTTCTATATTAAAAAAAAAAATTAACACATCCAATTTAAAAAAACACTGTTTATTATGTTACACTGTTACATTTTTGTGAGGGTACACTTTTAGTTTTTGTAAGGGCACACTGTTAGTGTCCATCTTTTGCATAGACCTACGTGTCCTTTAGAACATGTATTTCTTTTTTCTAAAAAATATATATTATAATAATTGTTATTTTTGCCGAAGCTCAATGGGTAATCTTTGGTATGGGTATATCTTTGTGAAAATGTTTTTTTGGGGAGTACATTTAGAGGCTGTCGGTTTGTTTGTATTTGTATTGATTCAGGTTGAATTAGTAATTTTTCTATAATTAGTAACTTTTTTGCTATTTGTATTTTTACATTTCTCGTAATTTTCTGGTTGATTATATCAGACTTGGCTGTCCCTTTTTTTCCTTTAGTTTCCGTTATCGTTTTAATCGACGTTAATTTTATTTTGTTTTACAAGAACTTTTGTTCAAACTTATTAACAAATCAAACTCTTTATTAAATGGTTTATTACAGTTTATATATTGCTAATTGGAGTTTAATACAATTTTTATGCTATATTTATATAAGTTACGCTAATAAGTTTAAACTAGACCGTCCTGATAAGAAAAAACACAATATCTGTAAAATACTCATCATGCGCAATTCGTAATATACTTAATGTTCAAATGCCAAACATACAAAAACAATACGAACACGTATTCCCCCTCCCCCACTTTTTTTTTAAAGGACTATTTTTTTAGAAAATTCTAGATATAGAGAACTTTTTTTAGAAATGACCATTGCGTCCCCCCAATTTGAAACCCGTGTTTTCTGCCTTGTAGGGATATAACACTATATTTGATTTGTGATTTATCGAGATTGTTAATTGATGGTTCTAGATGACATGACCTGTTGGTCTTCTGCAAGTCTCCGCATTCTTTTTATGAAATTAAATACCAGTATAAATATTTTATATTTTACTCGATTCTTATTGTATGATTTTATTATCTTAACGTTAACGATTTTTTTGTAGAACAGTTAACTAAAATGTTTAAGAAAAAAACAAAAGACAAAAAATATATATTTTAATGATACTGTCAGGTAAAACTGTTAGTGATTTTACGAACACTTGCTTTTTGAAGGTACTTCTACCACGTCTGAAATTTTGTAGATACCGTGCTAATCATTTTTATTTATGCTATTATATAGGTTATATCCTTGCAGTCGGAAAGTCATGTGGTTATGCAAAATAATAATAGCGCAAGTTTTTTAGATAGCAACATTGCAATCTGTCTATTTCAATTGCCTCCCTAATTTTTCTCGTATAACAATTTGGGATGACTGAAAGTGTTTTAGGATTATTCCAATTAATTATATCTTTGCAATGTTGTGCATGTTCTACATTTCCAGACGCTTTCCAGTTCGCTTCAGTCACGTTTTTTTGATGTTTAGCTATTCGTGTTTTTTTTTCTTTTTTCTGGTTTCACCTACCTAAAAAGCGCTACATGTAGATTCAAGTTGGTAAACATCCGGGTAACTATTTGGTGGTAGCTTTGATTTATTTTGGCATAATATGTTCGATAAGGATCTTTTAAAACGAAAAACTGTTTTTATGCCAACTTTTCAAAACTCACGTCTAAGAATAAGGTTTAATTTAGGAACCCACGGAAGTTATATGGTATTATTTGTGTTAATTTGTTGGCGGTTTTTTGTTTGGGATGGTTTTTAATGTTTTACAATGTCTAGAAGTTGTTGCTGAGAATATCGATTTTCCATAAAAATATAAATTTTTTATATTATCACTAGTGCATAATTTATAAGCTCTTGCAAGAAAACCTTTAAATATTACTATTGCAATAGAGGTGATATACAAGACTGCGGTTTTACAAGTACATTCGTTATTGCATTCTTGCGGTATATAGAAAAGTTATATTTACGAGTTATATGATTAGTTGAAATGCAGGTGTCTAAGAAATTAAGTTGATCTTGATCATTTTGGTATTCGCATTTGTATTGACTAACTTTGTCTTGAGAATTTAAAAGTGTCAAAAACAATTTTGCTTTATCAGAGTTAGAAAAACGTGCATGGCAGTCATCAACATATCGTTTAAATGTTATTGGTGCAACATTTATGGTTAATGCTTGTTGAATTACATTATATTCAATATGTTGTAAGTAATCTTCTGAAATTACTACCATTATAATGCAATCGGACCAGAGTTTTTTAAGAGGTTAAGAAATATTTTTTTATTAAAAAGGTTACTAACTTTATTTACATATAAATCAAAATATGCATAAAAAGTATTAACCATTAATGTCGCACCAATAACATTTAAACGATATGTTGATGACTGCTATGCACGTTTTTCTAACTCTGATAAAGCAAAATTGTCTTTGACACTTTTAAATTCTCAAGACAAAGCTATTCAATACACATGCAAATACCAAAATGATCAAGATCAACTTAATTTCTTTGACACCTGCATTTCAACTAATCATATAACTCATAAATATAACTTTTATATATATCGCAAGAATGCAATAACGAATTCGTTATTGCATTCTTGCGGTATATAGAAAATTTTCTATTTAAATAATATGTTGATGACTGCTATGCACGTTTTTCTAACTCTAATAAAGCAAAATTGTTTTTGACACTTTTAAATTCTCAAGACAAAGCCAGGTGCGGATACAGGGGGGGGGGGGGGTAATGTGGGTAATGCATTACCCCAACAGACTTTCAATTTTTTTTTTTTTTTGAGTGCGTTGTGGTGGTTTCGTAAGACGTTTTAAAACTTAATCAAATTGGCTGCCATTTTGCACGTGAGCTAAGTTCCGGAATTCGTGTCTTGAATCGCCTTGTTTTAAAATCGCCTGTATTTAGTATCTTAATATACTATGGAAAACGCAAAAAGGCGTAAGATGACAACGAAAAAGGTTACTGTTTTTTTATTAAATGTTAAAGTTTTTTTCAATTGTATTTTATTTCTTTATGTAAAGTAACTAAAGTTAATGTTGTCCAATGTCCACACAAAATGGGTTTTGTGTGGACATTGGACAATTAACTTTACACTTCGCGCAACTCGTGTACTCAATTACACTAATAATTAGTGTGATAAAAAGTGACTAATTCAAAATTAAAAAGTGAACTAAAAATATAAAGTGACTAATTCACGAACTCATCTAATCCTGACTTACAGTAGCGGCGATGCTACAAAATGTTAGAAGGGTATTCACCGTGTTCTTTTTTGTTTATTTTCCAGTCCTACAACTAAAATATTTGATTACGTCAGTCAAGTGAGTTTGCCCAGTGGTTCGTTACCTATAAACTCTGCAGTCGTCAGTCAAGACCAAGTGAGTTTTTCTGCAAAACTACCGACTAGTTTTGCAGCCATATGCAGACCTATTGCTACGGTAACTCAAGTCCCTAAAGCCGAACAGTCAGAATGGGTAAAAGGGATAATTTTTGAGGACAGTGAAAATGGATGCTGGACTCGGTCAATGGGCAAACTACACAGATAACTCAGAGAGGATTTCATTATTGACATCTCATGCGATGCCAAGCAGCTCATTTGAATGGCCTTTTTACCAAAGAAGTAAGCTAAAGGTATTTTTATCAATGAGTCATATTTCTGGTGGAAATGGTTGGTTCAAGTACTCGTTCAAGCTGCAAGGTGTGTGTTGTGTACCCTGCTGCCTCTTTGCAGGGGTTAGTGTTTCAAATAATTGTGGAAAAGCAAAAAAATTTGGCAATCTGGTGAACAAAGCATTTATTAGCTATAAAAAAAATCATTCAAAGTTACACGATCATGTCACCTGCGAATATCGCAAAACGGCACAACAACGAGCAGAAAAATTCCTATGCATTTCAAAATCTTCCAAGAACTTCCAAGAACATCATCAAATTAATTGACTTGAATGTAAATTTTCAGGTCTATGAAAACAGAGAGCGGCTTAAGCCAATTATTAAAACGATTAAATTTTGTGGACGCTTAGGTTTACCTTTGCGAGGACACAGGGATGATGGTTATCTTGATCCAACTCAAACAGATGAAGCACTAACTGGCCAACAAGGTAATTTTATAGCCCTTTGGATTTTAGAATTGACATAGAGGACACTTTATTAGTTGAACATTTAAAAAATACCAAAAAAAAAATGCAACTTACATATCTAAAACTATCCAAAATGTACTTATTAACATTTGTGGAGAACTAATCTTAAAGCAGATTGTGAGTGAGGTTAAACTATCTCAGTTTTTCTCTGTATTGGATGATGAGACCACCATAGTTGTCACAACGAGCAATTGTGCATTTGCATTCAATATGTTAGCTAAGATGGCATCGTTAAAGAGGAAATTTGTTGGGTTTGGGAAAATTGAAGATTTTGCAGCCAAACGCATTTTTGAAGAAATGGTTCAGAGACTCACAACTTTGGTACTAGACATTAGTTGTTGTGTTAGTCAGGGTTATGATGGAGCATCAACAATGTCTGGTCATGTTAGCGGTGTTCAAGCATTATTCAAAAATATCTGCCCAACTGCCATCTACGTTCATTGTTCTAGTAATTTTCTACATCTCGTGCTGAATTATTATTCTGCTGTTGTTTGTATAAGGAATATGTTTGATGAAGTCTCAGAAGTAATCAATTTCATTAAAGAGTCTCACAAGCGACGAGCAATATTTTCCTGTACATTAATAGACTATTGTCATTCAACAGATTTATTCAACGTCACGATTCTCTTTCGAGATTTGTTGACCAGTGACATTATTGCTGGCTTTAAGAAAAATCCATGAAAACAATAAACAAAAGTTTGATGCAAAGACACAACAACATGCTTATTCATTACTTGTTGAATTGCGTAACTCTTTTTTCTTAGTCAGTCTGGCATGTGCGAAGAAGTTGTAAGTCTAACTGTATGGCTATCCAAGAAACTGTAAGCAGTTTCTTTGGCATTGCATGATGCTGTAGCTCTGGTGGATGATATTACTACTGAAGTTGGCCGATGGAGAACTGACGAGACAGAGTGGCAAAACCATGAATTTGCTGCATTCAATCAGGCTGAACATCTTGCTGAAATGACCGAATGTGACATCGCAAAACCCTATTTAAGTTCTAGAAGTGTAGGGCGAACAACATTTACAGATGTGTAAGAACTTAATGCTGCAGACTACATCAAAAAAGTTATATGGTTCCTTTACTTGGATGGTGTTTTGTTACAGTTCAGCTGAGAAATTTTGTAACCATTCTGTTACTGCACTTCTGTTATCTAAAGTCGCTACAGGATTTGCATCGTCCCAAGATTTAAAAGCTATTCATTTATTTTATAGCACGTTTCTGAAATGTACAGTAGAAGAACTAGTAAACCAGTTTCACATTTTTAAAACCTTTCTTTCATACTTATGTAACAAACACAATAGTCTTCGAAAGTTGTTTGGTGAAATACCAAATGAAAGATTTCCTATAATGTATATTACTTTACAAATTGCAATCACTCTTCCTGTACCATCTTGTGAACCAGAACGTTGCTTCAACGCTCTGTAGCTTTTAAAATCAAGAATACGATCTTCTATGGTTAATGATGGCTTAAATGGTCTTGCCCCTATGTACATTCATTCAAAAATTAATATTGACTCAGACATGGTTATCAATGATTTTGTCTTGAGCACACGCAAATTAGATTTTGTGTTATAATAAAGTGCCCTGTGATTATGAACCTGCAGTCAACTGGTGTTTATAAGCTTGTTTATAAACTAAATGTAGTCTACTGTGTTTATGAACTTGTACACTGTAGTCAACTGATGTTAATCAACTTTCAACTGGTGTTAATGAACTTGTAAACTAGTGTTTATTAATTTGTATTCAACTGATATTAGTAAACCTATTTTATAATAATTTATATGCCTGTCTCACATAAATTTTTAGGAGGGGGATACCCATCCCCAACCCTCCCCTTAGTAACCTCCATTCCGGATCCGCTGCTGGACAAAGCTATTCAATACACATGCGATTACCAAAATGATCAAGATCAACTTAATTTCTTAGACACCTGCATTTCAACTAATCATCTATGCGGTCGTGGCGCAGTGGTTAGAGCGCTTGCTTTATAAGCAGAAGATCTAAGTTCGAAACGAGCTTTGGACATATTTCGCGCCACGGTAAGGAAGGAGGGGTGAACTTTAACTGGTTAAATGCACTTCCGCGGTGTTCTGTGACAAGACCGTTACGACTTCTTGGGGCACCTAAAATAACCAATTAAAAAAATATATAACTCTTAAATATAACTTTTCTATATACCGTAAGAAAGCAATATATTGCATTCACGGTATATAGCATCCATATATATAAATTTTTTGCTAATTAAATTAAGTATTTAAAAAACCCAAGATCAGTTGTAACCTGCTAACTGTTTTTGTTTTCTTCGTATGTCAAAAATGATTAATTTGACAAATTATTTGTAAACGAAAATTTTGTCAAAATATTACAAATTTGTTATTATATTTTATAAACAAGTAATATTATCACCACAAATGATTATACAAAGTGGTTTGAGCTAAAAATAGAATCAACAACAGCAATTGTAAAAAATCCCTAAAAAGATTCGACCTGATGGACTACCCCAGAAGTCCTTCGAAAGGAAGAACATGGAGAAAACGAAAAAATGCGCGAATTAACAAGCAAATTCGAACTATTTCGTATGCTGGGCTATTTTCTTGGTCACTAAATAATGGCTTAGTTCTAAAAGCAGTCACTCCAAAGGTTTTTAAAAAAACAGGAAGAGGTTTGAAAACTACTAAATCTGTAAGTCCAGGAGATTTGATTATAGCACTGCCTTTAAATCTTCTTATAACTTTTGACACTATTTTGGAAAACAATGATTTAAATTTTATTTTTCGGAATCATCCATCAATATGTCAAAAATATTTATTTATACTGTTTTTATTAATTGAAAAAAAGAAAGGTGAAAATTCGTATTTTTTTCATTACTTAAACACATTACCAGAGAATTTTAGCACACCTTCTTATATTAGTCAAGATGAAATGCAGTTATGTCCAAATTTTATACAAGAAGAAACTGGTTTACAAAACAGACAGATTTTAAATGCCATTAAGCATATTTCTTGTATACATAGTCTAATTGCAAATGACTTAAGTTGTATAGATAGTGAAGTTAAATGGGCTTGGAATGTTATTAATACTAGATCAGTGTATTTTAATGCAAAGCACTTAAAGTGCTTCAAAAATATTTCATCTATTAATGTTGATTTTGCTTTAGCACCTGTTTTGGATCTATTGAATCATAATGACACAGCTAATGTAAGTGCCTTCAGTTTTATGCTTGTGAATTTTTTTATTTTTAATTTTTAAATTAAGATTAAATTTATTTAATCATGAATATATAGTGGACACGTTTTTGAGCCTCTAATTTACTTTCAGGGACTCCCAATAATTGTTCCTTGCTTGTATAAAAATTACTGTTTTTGTCGATCCATTTAACTGTACAACACCGGTGAGTGCTGGAAACAACTTTCTATCTCAGTGTAGCACTAATTTTTGGCAATCATTTAAGTTTTAATGTTTAAGTTTTGCTAAAGGAGTATATGTTTTTTAAACACATGTTTGTTTTTTTTAAATACATATTTATGCTCAAGGATGTACTTTACAAAAACTACTACTTTTTACATCTTAAAAATAATTTTAAACTCCAAATAAATATTTTTTTTTTTTTTAATTTTGACTTTTTTTTTTTTAAGAAAAAAATTTAACGTATTATTTTTACAAAATAAGCATACAAAAATAATCAATTTAATAAAAATTTAAAAAAATAAATATTAACATTAAATATTGTCTCTTTTTTCAACATGTGTGCATTTATATACCAAAATGGGGTAGTTTTGTTTGGTTTAATAATGATGACTTTAAAATGGATGCAGATTATTTTTCATTGTGTCAATTAAACCGAAGTATCATCATACAAAATGTTTGCATAATTGATTGTTTTTTATTGGCTATATTTCACTTATAATTATTTATTTTCACTTATAATTATTTAAAAAGTAATGTACTCGATGAGTCATCTACCCTTTGTCTTTTAGGATTATCTATTATTTCCGATCTTTCTTGGAAACTATATATCAAATTCATTGCAAAATTATCATCTGCTAAGGTTGCATTTTTTTATCATGCTCACCACTTTCTTACTCCTGATTCTATTCTCTATCTCTATAAATCTCTAATCCATCCTTGTATGGAATATTGTTGCCACATCTGGAGTGGATCTTTGAATGATGCCTTTTTTCTTTTTTAGACAAGATGCAAAAATGAATTTTAAACATAGTTGTACCTGCTCTTGCAGCCAACCTTCAGTCATTGTTACATCATCATAATGCTTTTCTTTCTCTTTTCTATAAATGTTATAATGGGCGCTGCTCTAATGAGCTAGTGTCTCTTGTATCATCTACTAAAATTTATTCTAATGTTACTCATCAAAAAGTCTTATCTTTTTACTGTGACCGTTCCTACCTGATCCAAAAAATCTTATTCGTCTATTTATTTACCTCAAACATCAGTTCTCTTGAATTTGCTTCCTTTATTTTGTTTTTCTGGTTGATATAATTTGCAATCTTTTAAGTTGTCTGTTAATTTTTGTTTTGCTTTATAAACTTCATCTTTTCTCTTCCAGGAACTTCCAACTCTAATAGTGTCTGCTTGCAGCCTTGTTGGAAGTGAAGATGTATATTAAAAAAACTTTAAATTTTTTTATATACATCTTCACTTCCAACAAGGTTGTCAGGAAGATCATTAATGCAGCAACCCTCGGAATTAGGGTCGGCATTTGGCAATGCCGACCTAACTGCTGATCTAAAAGTGTTTGAGGTCGGCAAATATTGCCAACCTCGTTTCTATGTTTTATAGTTAGACCTTAGTATCAATTTTTTTTTGCCGACCTGATGCTGACCTCTAAAAGATTGAGGTCAGCAAATTATTGCCATTTTTCATTTTTCCTAATTCCAAGGGTCGATGTAGATAAGAAACACTATAAGAAGCAAGCTTATAGTGACCAGCATGCCAAACTTTGTTGACAGCTTTAGATTTGTCAAGAGCAATAGCTCTTACCCTCCTGCCTCCATCTAATACACGATAAAATCTTTTTGTCACAGCAGTTAGCTATTCAGTTGTAGAGCGAGAGAATCGAAAACTGTATTAGTTGTCTGACAGTAAGTTATTTGACTCAAAATGGGATGTGAGAAATTTGTTTATCAAAGACTTAAAGACCTTGCTAATAACAGAAAGAAGATTAATCAGACGATAATTGGAGGGGTCAGAGTGTTCACTGCTGTTTTTGAAAAATGGAACAACAGATGCCATTTTCCAACAAGCAGGGAAACAAGACTCAGTCAAATACCTATTAAATAATTTAGAGAAAATTGAAGAGAGTTCTGGTGAACAATTGTGTTAGACTATGACAGGAATATAGTCTGGACAACAAGTTGTAGAAGAGTTTAACTAAGATATGACTTTAGCAACAGCTGGAGTGATTTAAATCTTTAATAATTGGTTAATTTGTATGGAAATCTGTTTAATTAGAATGAAAGGAAGTTTTGAAAATACTTAAACATAAAAATTGTAAAAAAATTTTTAAATATATAATTTTAGTAATTAGTAAAATAGTAAATTAAAATTTTAGTTAGAGGTGACGAAAAAGTAAAGTTTACTTCAATATTTTACTTAATAATAAATTTAAATTTTACTTGTCGTTTATAAAAATATAGGTATTTTATTCTTCTATCCAGGTTTACTTGATAGTGAAATTATATTCAAACCAAAAACAAATTCAATTCTAGTATGTAAAATAACTGTTTAGTAAAGTGTATTAAAGTGGATGAAATGAACTTTCCAAACATTCATCATGAAGTTGCATCTTGATAACCAAAAAAATCTTTGTAAATTTTGTAAATTCTACTTTGCTTATACTTTGCTCTACTTTAACTTCTACCTTGCTTTTATTCTTATCTGCTTATGTCATTGTTAGAGTACCTTTTTTAATTGTTTTTTATTAAAATTTTCTACTACTAATTTAATTTCCCAATATAAAAATTATTTTGTTATAGTGTGATGATGAAAATATAAATTGATAACAAAATACTTCATATTAAATATATAATTTTATAGGCATGTTTTATTTTTTATCTAAATTTAGATTAGATTAAAATTTATTAGAACAGTGATACATGTTCTAAAGGACACGCAGGTCCATAAAATATGAAGGACTCTGACAACGTGCCTTACAATCACATAATACATTTTTTTTTTTTATTTACCTTCCCAAGGCCCGAGGGGGCCACTACAGTCGAGGAGGCTATTTTTTTTTTTTTATTTTTTTTTTTTATACATATGCTAGATAATTTAAATACATATGCAATACATATGCTAGATAATTTAAAATATATAATACAATTATATATAAGACTATAATTATAAAACAAAAACCAGTTAGCTGGAACAGTATTTTTCAAAGTCGGTAGAGTTAATTTTAATTTTGAAGCTCTTTATATTTTTGGCATTCACAACGTCAGACGGCAAGTTATTCCAAATATTAACAACCTACCAATTAACAATTTAGTTGTGCTTTTTTTAATATTATGGCTTTTATTTTTTTATTTATTGTGCATGCATATATCAAGTCACTATGAGAATTTACTATAAATAATTAATATATACTATAAATATTTAGTGTTTAAGTACGTATTTACTAAGTGTATTATTTGTTTATGCTTTTACTATTTTTTTTTTTTATATTCAGGTTGTAGCAGGCTTTAATAAAAGTACAAAACATTATGAAGTTCACACCAATGACATTTACACACCTGGCTCTCAGCTCTTTATAAATTATGGCCCACACAGTAATAGAAAGTTGTTTTGTGAATATGGTTTTGTTTTGCCATTTAATATGAACGATACTATACCTATTCCATCAGATATTCTTTATAATCATTTTAATTCAACGAATGGATCTATAGATATTTTGGATTTTAATAAATTGTATCTTGCTACTGATGGTTTCAGCTGGGTTTTCGAGGCTGTTGCTCATTTTAAAGAAAGCAACACACCCTCTCAAAGCGACATACTCTCTCTAAGTTTTTATAAAAATTTTAATATCAAACCTTGTGTTGGTTCATGCATTATTGAAGGTTTTAAAAGAAAAGTTCTTGGTTTAATGATTGAAGAACATAGAAGATGTTTAAGAAGTTTACATTGTTTAACATTGCCGCACCAAACATCACCTATTGTTGTTGCAAAAATACTTATTGAATCTGAAATAAATTTAATGTTAAAAATTATGAAATCATTAGATACTAAATGTCTTTTGGATTTTAGTTTATAAAAGTTTAAAATATCTTTTTTATGTGTTTTTTTATTTTTGTTTAATCGTTCATCAAAGAATAAAGATTCTATTATATAAAAGATCTTAAAGTAGGCTTGCTAGATATTTCTAATTTATTTATTCTAATAAGAAAAATTAATAATATTAATATTGATAAAAGTTCTTGTTATTACGTTTTTAAATATTTAAGTAAATAAGTTATTGAATAAAATATTTTAAAATTTATTTATTAAGTTTTTGAATAAAATATTTTAAATCACTAAATAAGTTTGTTAAGATTTTAAGGTTACAGAAAAAAATTTTAAAAACTTATGCATAATTTTGCGAGCATAACTGAATCGGTGTTTTTTAACGGTGCGGATATATTCGTAACCCACTTTGAGAAAACTAAAAAAACTTTATATATTCTTCTATAAATATACAGGACTTTTGTAATATATTTCTAAAATATGCAAGCAAGATTAACATCTCAGTGCACTTAGATAATTTATATAATATATTTTTTTTTTTTGTTAAAATTTAATGTTTAAAATTAAAAATAAAAATTTTTTAAGGAAGTAATATAAATTAGAACTCTTACAGAACCACAACTTTAAAAATTTAAAACAATATGTAAGAAATCAACACAATACATAAGGTAATGACTAAAATTGCTTTCAGTAAGATATAAATCCAAGTTTTTATTACAAGTTTTTCTAAGTCACTATCAGGGAGATCTTCACACTTAGTAGTTGGCCAAGAGTACAACGTGTTATAAAACTCTTTTAATTCTTCAAAAAAAAAACTATTTTATATTGGTAAGGGCTTCTACCTTCACCTTTTTTTCATCCCTTTTTTTAAGCGTAAAAAGTTTTACTTAAAAAAGGTGAAGACCTTACCAATTTAAATTATTTATTTCTAAAGAATTTTAATGAGTTTTATAAAAAGCTGTACTCAACTTTGGTAAACTAAACTGTTCACTTGTGGTACAGGTGAACAATTTAGCTTACTCAAGGTATGTTTAGCCATAAAAAAAATATGACTCACCAAACCATTTATATTGGTAAAGGTCTTGATAAAAGCTTTTTTATCAAGGTCATATACAAAATAAAATAGATTAATAAAAGTGAACCTTTATGTCTTTTGGGGTATTTTTACCCTTATTACAGAAATACAGACTTTTTGTAATGTTTAGTGCTCCAATTCAGTAGCATCTACTTAGGCTAACCTAGTCTGGCTTATACCTGGGATTAGAGCAGAAGCACTAGATATAAGCTAAACAAATTACCTTTCCCAGGTTTTTTGAATTATCTTATGATATAATATTTTTGAAAATTCGACATTCATTTATTGAACTTGACCTGCAAGTAAACTCAGTGTACTTTGGTGGAACTTCATTTTCCTTATGATATATTGTATGATAAATAAATTAAATAGGTTTAATCTTGTTATGCTTGTACTTTCTTTTTTTATCGGAATGAGAATAAAATTTTATAAATCCTCTATATATAGAATAATCCTCCGTGATAAAACTATTTATTATATTAAAAAAAAAAAAAAAAAAAAAAAACAATGCTAAACTTGACAGTAACAACTGTGGCAAATAGCTGATTTTTAAGCCATGGAGGAAAGTAATTTTGTTTTAAAAGAGTGTCTTATTGACAGTTATATTGTGTCAACTTGTCTAGAAGTTTACGGGTAGCAATTTGCTATATAGGTAGAAAGTAGCATGCTTATCATAACGTCCTTTTAAAAGATTTTTTAACATTATGGTTGTTTCTACGGATTGAATATTTAGCCCGGAGAGTTCCGTTTGCAGAAATTCAAAATAACGAAAAGATGATTTCAAAATCTGGTACGTCCAGGCCAATAATTTATTTTTTTTAAAGTATGAAACTTTACTTTTTTTATACAGAACCAATAAAACATTTTATGTAAATAGATAATAAAATAGATAAACTTCTTAATTTTGCAGCAAAACATTTAAAGTGGATTCATGGTTTTTTTTAAAACTAAAATCTTTAATATTTTTTGATTTTAATTATTTTTTAAGTTAAAATATGAACAATAAATGTAATTTTAAGAAGAAGAAAAAACTAAAAAAATAAAATAAACAGTTTTAAAATGCCGAGTCAGTAAAAAAGTGGACAAAAAGTGAGTTATGTAAAACAACTGTTGCTTAAAAAGTACTCAATCAAACTAAAAGTTTTACAAATTGGTTTACACTTTTTTTTTTTTTTTTAGTTTATATATATTTGCTGTTTATATAATAAGAAAATATAATTACAAAGAAACATTTATATACAAAAAAAAGTTGATTTATAAAAACAGGCAGGGGCTCAAAGAAAATACGGATGACTAAAGTCACCACAATCTTTTCATAGAGCCCCTATGTGGGCTTTACAAGTTTAAAATAGAATATGATTGTTAAAAATACAGTTGAACAACTCCAATATAATAAAAAAAAAACTTTCATAAATATTTACATTTAAAGAAAGAAAGGAAATAGTATTAATATAATTTTAACAATAGTCATTTAAAAAATACTGACATTGTTTTAAATATAAAAAAAAAGACACTTTTTTTTTTCAAACTAAAAATAATGGAATTCGATATTTATTTTAAAAAATTGCAAAATTATTTATAATGTTTAAAAATTTCATTTTTTATTTGAAACTTAAAGGAGTTTAATGATTTTACCGTATTTAAATGTTTGGTTTTTAGAAATGTGTTCCATAGTTTCGGTCCACGGTATGCTATTCCATATTCAGAATACTTGCTTCTAATTCTAGGCAACTTATAAGTATTCCATTGGTTTATTCCAAGAGAGTAATTATTGTTAACATTTTTCGTAAATTTATTATTAAAGGTTTTCGAAATCAGGCTGTTATTATATTTATACATAAAAATTAAGTGTTGGTAAATATTAATTTCATATATACTCATCATTTGCATGTCTTTCATTTGTGGTTTTGCATGTTCATATTTTTTTTTATATATATTAGTCTGCATGCATGTTTTTGTAGAGAAAATATTTTTTTAAGTTTTGTTGGTTGAGTACTAGCCCATGTAATATTAGAATAGTAAATAAAACAATGTATTAGGCCAAAATATACTAGTTTCAGACTTTCTGATGTTACATATGGACGAATATGATACATCAAACCAATTGTTTTACTAATTTTTGATTGGATATAATTTATGTGAGGAAGCCATGATAAATTTTCATCAATAAGAATTCCTAAGAATTGTATTGACTCATTTTTTCCAATTAGTTTATCATCTAAAATTAAATCTGGAAATTTTAAGGGAAGGTTTTCCTGTTGTGATTTTTTATGGAATAGAGTATACTTTGTTTTATCTACATTAAGTGACAGTTTAAAATTTGAACAATTAATGTAACTTTAAGAAAAAGAAAAAAATAAAAAGTCAATAAAATGCATGAAGATTATTAAATATTTATATATCTTTTTATAATGGCTTTTATATTTGTATGCAAAAATTTGACTAAAAATTTGACTAAAAAGTTTGACAAAAACTTGGGTAGTTTTTCATAGGGAACATTTCAACAAAAGAAAATACTTTTGTTCAAGATCCTGCTTCGGGTACTACCTTCTTTTATAATTAACAACTCCTTAAAATTTGAACATTTAATTATATTCCGATCGTTATCGTTGTTCTGAGATTACTGCATTCAAAAAAAGAAAAAAATTAATTTTTTAAGCAAATCAAGTGTAGATTTTTCCCAGAAAACCGAGCTGGAGGGGTTTTGATTAGCCTGGTGCAAGCTAACGTAGAAAAATTAAAAAAATTGCCAAATATATGTGTGACTCTAAATTTTTAGTCTGAAATGTACATATTAATGTTTTTATCTACAAAAACTCCTAAATATTTTTAAAAATTCTGTTTTTTAATTTGTTTATCATTTATAAATAGAGCTGGTAATTTAAGTGGCATGTTTTCTTCATGTATTTTTTTATAAAGTGATGATTATTTAGTTTTATCTGGGTTTGTTGAGAGCTTGTTAGCTCTAAACACTTTAGTTACTTTCATCAGTTCAATATTCAGATCTCCATATAGCTGGGTAAAATTTTCTTTTCAATTTTATTTAGGTGCCCCAAGAAATCCTTACGGTCTTATCAGAGAGCACTGTGGATGAGCATTTAATAGGAAGTTTAAGCCTCCTTCCTAACCGATGTCTTAAAACTTCCCCAGAGGTGGATTTTGAACCACGTATCCTTTGTGGCTCTTTTTTCCATTATTATATATATTTTTTCCATTATAATGTCATTAGTGGACATAAACAAATTAAGATCATCAGCATGCACAAATGAATTTAAGATATATTACAGAAGTCGTTTATATGCATTAGAAATAGGAGAGGGGCGAGAAATGAACCTTGTGGAACTCCATACAAAGTATTTAATGTACTGGAAATCGGATTGATAACATGCTGTTTTCTGTTAGTAAGTTTTTAACCCAGGTAAATGTTTTGTTTGTTACACCATAGTAATTTAACTTTTCTAAAAATATGAAGTGATCTACTGTGTCAAATTCTTTTGACACATCTATAAATATTTCAAGTGTGTACTGATTTTTTTTAAATCCAAAGGTTATTTTGTCAACTAACTCAATAATTGCATGTTAAAATTTTTTTAAGGAAAGCAAACTGTTAGGGTAAAAGTTTTTGTTTTTTGCATAGACATAAATTCTGTTATACATACCGCGTTCAAATACTTTTGAGAAAACGGATAATACGGATATAGGTCTATAATAGGGAATACAATTACTCGTGAGTTTTACAAACCGGGTACTCGACACGGTTAGCACGGATCCTTGTAATGCCTAACTAGTTGTCCCAAGAACGCCACTGTTACGGAAAGTTAGCCTACACATCAAAGTACCCTGTGATGCCAATTTTGAAATCATTTAATATTGTCCACGGAAAATAATTCAATTTGAATATTCAAATTAAGTCAAATTTTAACTTCATAGTGAGCCAATAAAAACTTTTAGAATTTGAACCACTCAATATAATTTGATAAAAATTGGTGAAAATGTAGCCAATAGTCACACCAAACTCTGGACAAAATTTCAGCCTAATTGGATGACTGGTGTAGGATTTATTGCAGTTTTAGTTGAAGTTTTGTTAGTTTTTTGCTACTTATACCTGAAAGCGTTACCGATTACTTTGAAATTCGGTCACTATTTTTAAAATAACGGTTACATGAGTGTTCTACTATGTAATACCAACAATTTTTGTTATATTTATTTTATCGGTACATGTACAGTTTTCATTTAAGACCAAAATAGTGATTTGCAACTTAAAGTGTGATTTAAATAGTCTTATGCTAATAGTGTCGACACGCCCTTCAAAGTGGAGGGGATCAACCCTTCAGTTTTTAAAATTAGAAATAGTTTCCTATATTTCTAAAACAAAAGGTCCTTTTCAAAAAAAAGTAGAGAAAGACATGACCCCCCGGCGTTGACGGCCATGTATGCTTCGCTTGAATATACCAACATTTCCTAAGGTATAAACTGCTCCAAAAAAAAAAAGCTAAAAAAAAGTGCAAAACCTGGTCAAAGGACTACCAGTTAGTAAAACAAAAAAAAAAAAGTAGATCTAAAATATTTTGTATTGACCTCCTTAAATACATTTACTTTTAAAATGAAGTGAAAACTATTTAAGCCCTATTTTTTACATTGTATTACCATCAAATATCTAATTACACTTTAAGAAATGTTTTTGTGATTTTCTCCACCAAAAGATTATTAATAAATAGCTCATTGTAATCTTCTAATACAAATACTCTATAATACTACATTTAAAGATGGTGAAAATATTCTTTATACGCCGTAAAATATGAATTTCAGCAGCCTAATTTCTAATAACTCAAATGATGTTCTTTAAAGATGCTTACTGTTTAGATCAATTATACAGCGCAACAATCTTTCTTTGTACTCTGAATGATTATTATTTTGTTTATACCTCAACCAATGTTGATCAAAATCTTGATGAGAAGTTTCGACAGTTTGTTCACTATAGAGCCCTAAGGGTGTATCTTTTGTGACTGATGAAATCCTTGATATGGTAGAAGACGGTGTGAATTTGGGATGTTACGCTGGTTTCATCCCTTAACGCAGTATCAACTATGCTTAAGCAAAACTTGAGAAAACCTTTGCCACCATCAACTCCGAGCTTAACAAAATTGCCATCAGAAAGTTTGCGGGAATGAATAACATGATTCACGAGACTTGATAAATCAATGCAGTGAGCAACAACATGAACTGTGCAAGAATCTGTTTTTTCGTCTGTGATTTTTAAGTCGCTGCAGGTGAAGAAATTGCTCAATTGTTGACCTAGTCTTAAAAAATTCATGTAGAAATTTCGCTCTATTATCTTGCTGCTTGATGTTTTGTTTATAGTTCTAACAAATTTTTTTAATCCGTTGTTTGACTGGCCCGTATTTAATTGCACATTTACAAGGGCTACAGTGGTCAACTTCGGAGCACTTGATGGTGTCTGCGCACTTCTTTGACCTAAAACCAAAACATGCATATTTTATAGTTACAATAAACTTTGTTTAGTAAGTTTGTGTAAAACTTTCGAATTATTCGTTTTTAAAGGAAATAGAAACTTGTCAAAAATATACTTCTTGAAATCTATCTAGTGTTATTTCTTAATAGTCAAGACTTTATTTTAATATATATGTTAAAATTATTTAAGTATAAATATTTACCAAGGGTAACTGTAAGTGGAGGCCCGCCGGATGCTTTAGCCAATAGAATAGTTCCTTCAGGAGATAATTCTTTATTGGAAATAACTTGAGATGTGGTTTGTTCGGATGATTTGGCATCTTTTGCTGCTAAAGTTTAAATGTTTTCCCTTAACATTATTTGAGAGCATTGGTGGGGCAAACCTTTTTCTAAAGGGCTGAGGCATTTGCTGAAACACACCTTTGTTTTTTTCTCAATAGTGGTTTGCACTATAAGAGTATGTTTTTCTTGCAGCTTTAAACAACCAATTCGGCATATTAGGCAATAACACATCGTGCCTCTTGTTTCAGGTCTCACTTTTATTGACTTAAAGTCAAACAAAGGAGGGAATGCAACTTCTTTTCCCTCTTGTTTCCTGCGCAAAGTAGTTATACACGATTCGCAGAATTCTTTTGGAACCCGAGTATAACTGATATTGATCTTGGTCTTGTACAGTTGGTAAATTCAATCTGCTTGAAAGCTGTCTTAAACATTTTTTTAGACAGAGCAAGCACACAAATTTTCGATTTTCATGATTCTTTGCTTGATTTGGCATCGTGGCAATTCACTAAATTTGACTTCACTAAATCAAACTCTGCCTTTAACAAATTTTGACCTAAATTTATATTTGATAACAATCCACTTAAATATTTGATTTAATTGAGGTAATATTAAATTAAAAGATTTAATTGAGGTAAATTAAATTACTAGGAAATAATTCTTGAATAGTTTTTTCTTTACCAAGAAACAATTGTTTAAACTATTTACTTGTAAGGAAGTTACATTATTGATAATTGTCACTCTTATTAAACTAATGATACTTGTCACACGGGTTGTTTTATTTCAAAACAACCCTTCAACCTAATTAGTTATTCAGTTAGAATAATTTTCCTCCAACTGGCCCTCCAAACTTTGTACTGGTCAGATATCTTAATTAACTTATCTAAATTTTTTAAGTCAATTATCTTTGTCAATATAAAAAATATTTGATTTTTTCACAGTTGTTCTGTTTTCAGATAAATAAATATTTTTTTTCTATGTAGGTATCCCTAGAAATCCTTCTTAACCATTTTTTTTAGAATTTTTTGGCATTCTGGCAGTAGTTTATACCTTAGAAAATGTTGGTATATTCACGCTATGCATACATGACCGTCAAGGTACCCATGGCCTGCCCACTTTTTTTTGCGAGGACCTTTTGTTTTAGAAATATAGGAAATTATTTTAGAAATTATGGATTTTATTAGAAATTGAGGGGTTGACCCCCTCCACTTTGAAGGTCGTGTCAACGCCATTTGCATAAGCCAATTTAAATCACGCTTTAAGTTGCAAATCACCACTTTGGTCTATAAAATGAAAACTGTACATTTACCGATAAAATAAATATAACAAAAATTGTTGGTATTACATAGTAGAACACTCATGTAACCGTTATTTTAAAAATAGTGACCGAATTTCAAAGTAATCGGTAACGCTTTCAGGTATAAGTAGCAAAAAACTAACAAAACTTCAACTAAAACTGCAATAAGTCCTACACCAGTCATCCAATCAGGCTGAAATTATGTCCAGAGTTTGGTGTGACTATTGGCTACATTTTCACCAATTTTTATCAAATTATATTGAGTGGTTCAAATTCTAAAAGTGTTTTTATTGGCTCACTATGAAGTCAAAATTTGACTTAATTTGAATATTCAAATTGAATTATTTTCCGCGGACAAAATTAAATGGTTTCAAAATTTGTATCACAGGGTACCTTGATGTGTACGCTAACTTTCCGTAACAGTGGCGTTCTTGGGACAGCTAGGTAGGCATTATAAGGATCCGTGCTAACCGTGTCAACGCTTCAATTTTAATCTACCCGGATTACCCGGGTAATTGTTGAAAAAAAAAATCAAGCAATAAACTACAAGATAATAAATATATTTTTGTGTATTATGAATAGTTAATATTAGTTCAGTTTTCAGTATTGCAACATTTTGTTTTAATATGTAGTTGGTTTAATAAATAATTGATCAGTTAAGTTTTGATTCCTTTAAATTATACAGTGGTCGCCCATCACATTAGGACCAGATGTAATTTTTTGTAAATGATATCTTGTAAAAATAAAATTTTTGGCAAAATGAAAAGTAATGGTGTAATTTAAAGCTTGTTTTTTTATTTATAAAGTTATACTTGATGAAAAATAAACAAATAAAATTAAACATTTTGAATATTTATTGGTTATTACAATAAATTATATAAAATATAAATTAAGTATTAATATTTTGTAAAACCGCCTTTATTTGCAATAACTGCTTCGATTCGTCGTGGCATTCTTGCAATTGAATTTTTTTTAGTTTCTGTCAACTCTGGGTTATTGTGCCAGATCCTGATAATATATTCCATAATTTCTTGCTTGTTAGTAAGAATTTTTTTTTCAAAATGGCGCTTTACTATTTCCCAAATGTTTTCTATGGTGTTAAGATCAGGTGAGTTGCCTGGTCATGGCAATACATCTACTTTTTTCTGTTTTAAAAAAGCCATAACACTTTTTGCTGTGTGGCAAGTTGCACCATCTTGCATAAATATAAGATTTTTGACATTTTTGGACTTCTTTTGGATTTTTTTGACATTTTTAGACCAATCTGCCATTTGAGGAAGCAACTGGTTCTCCAGAACTTTTTTATACTGGCCCTGCCTCATTGTCCCAACTACTTTGTAGAGACGCCCTGCTCCTTGCCCACAAATGACAGACCAGATCATTACTGAAGCTGGATGCTTGACTGTTTCCACAATGCAGTCAGGATGAAACTTTTCGTTTGTTCTACAACGAACAAAAGCTGTTTTGTCTATCATTACTTGAAAAGTTGATTCATCAGAGAAGCAAGTCTAAAATATTGTTTATTTTAAATTATAATATTTATGAGTATATTTAAAATATACTCATAAATATTATAATTTAAAATAAACAATATTTTAGACTTGATTATGAATGCGAATAAAAATACTTTTTCCCGATCCTCAACAGACCAGTGACGATAGTTTCGAGCCCACTCCAGTCTTTTTTTTCTCATGAGTGAAGTCAATTTTGGTTTCTTGGCTGAACGATGACACATCAATCCCTCTTCCTTCAGCCTTCTGCGAATGGTCCGGTCTGACACAGCAATACCAGCTTAATGGATAAACTTAGTCAATACATTTTGTGGCTTTTTTCTTTTTTCCAGGCATATATTCCGGATATTACGATCCGCTCTTGGTTTTGTCTTTCATTTAGAAGGTGGTCTCCTCGGACCAAACTCTTCCCCTGTATCAATTTTTTTCTCACTCGCATTACGGTTTGGTGAGAAACCTTTACAATTTGTGCAACTTTTCGCTGAGAATATTTTGTATTCTGTAAAAGACATCTAATTTGACTAACTTTTGTTGGTGTCATATCTCATTTTTTAAACCCATAGCTGAAAATTTAAATTAGGAACTTTAAAAAAAGACTACACTTTGGTGTCTTTACATAAACAGAAAAAAACAACATAAAATCCTTTATTTAAAATTAATGACTTACTGATTATTATTAAGTTCAAAAAAAATTAAATAAAGCACAGATGCTTGAAATTAAAATAAATCATATTTAAACTTTAATCAGCCAGAGTTGCCAATTGATAAAATTTTTATTTAATGTTAACTAAGAATAGAAATATCTTGACATGTAACACAAAAAAAGTCATATTTATTTTCTCATATGCGGGTTTAAGCAAAATATTTGAAATAAATTGTAAAAAAAACGTGTGGTCCTTATGTGATGGCCGACCACTGTACTTTAAAAATACTAAACCATTGAGAGTTTTGGCAGTCAATCTGGAATGTATTTTTGTATAAAAATTTCCGGCAATGGAAAAAACTTTTTTACAACCCACTGATGTAGGCTTAATGGTAAGAAATGCTTTTTATAAAAGCTACTTGTTCTCTTCCATTTCCTTCAATAATTTTTAGCTCTTTTTCAAGTTGCAATGACTGGTGGATTTGTTTTGGCGGTGCTAAAACTGTGAACAACGAGTTATAAAGAGTGTCTTCACCAAAAGATGCACCTTTCCCCTGTGCTATTATTTCAATTTCAACGTGCATTTTCGATTCCAGTTCACAAAATAAACGTTTGTATATTTGTTTTGCAATTAAATTTACATTATATTTAGATGAATATGATAAAAATTCATTTAATTTCGGATATTGGCTATTGCGAAGGAACATCAGTAGAGAAACTATAGATGTGCTTTGGCGTTGAATGATTCTTTTAATTAGCTCTATACTCATATTTAGAGCCGAAGTTGTGCAATTTTTCAAGTTTATTTTAAACAAAAATCATAGTTCCTTCGGAAGCAATCAAATTTGCCTTTTTGCTACTTAACACAATAACAGCTTCTGCTAAAGGTTCTGTTGTGGATTACGTCTTCCAAGATAAGTAGCAAAAATTAGCGGTTGTATCTTAATATAAACATTAATATATTTGTAATGATGCGGTCTTCTTAAAGATACTGGAAAATTACGCCAACGTAATTTTAAAGTTTATAATATAATATTTTGAAGAATGGCTATCGAAACCGCTATTGGTTTCGATAGCCATAGAAGTTGAAGCAGCGATTGCAATTAAAAACGAAGTGGTAAATAAGTTGGATTTAATAAATAAAAACGAATACGTCAAGAGATTTGAGTATGAAAAACAATTTATGGAGCACCAGTTAACAATCCAAAAAGAAGCGGAACAAGCTTCATTGCAGAAACTTCAAAACGAAGAAGAATGGTATCTAAAGAAGTTAAAAACAAAAGAAACATTGCGTAAATCTGTTGGGAACAATAACGAAGCTGCTCAGCAATCCGTCAAGCTTTAAAAGTATACTACTACAAAATTTGATGGCGATTATAAAGACTGGTTACAATTTTGGAATCAATTCACGGCGGAAGTCGATAACTCTAACATATCAAACATTAGCAAATTCAATTAATTAATGGAACTCGTCGAAGGAAAACCCAGAGAGGACATGCTTGGTTTACCACACTCATTGGAAGGATACGAAGAAGCAAAGCGTATATTACAAGACATTTATGGAAAAGATATTTGGATTCACAAAGCGTTGATTAAATATCTTGAAGGAATGACGGCTATACACAATACGCACAAAATTAAAGAAATTCACGATTTTTATAATAAACTTGCAAGAATAGCGCAAACATTAAAAACAATGCACAAACTTCAAACTGCTCAATCATTTGTGCATTCATTAATGGATAAACTTGAACCGGTTCGTGAAATACTCACACAAAACAATGATGGATGGGAAGAATGGGGACTGGAGCAACTCGTCAAAAAGTTACAAAAATACATCGAAAGAAATCCATTGAACTCCGATTTCAACACTGAACAAATAAAATACGATAAAAAGAACCCAAACGAAACCGAATCAGTGCATTCAAGCAACACAATAGTGGTAATTATTATAAATCAATGAAGACAAGTGTTGGTAAAAATGAACTGTGGGTTGCGAAATCACAAAAGCGAAGGTTGTATAAAAGTGTTAAACGTTGCTAGACGCAAGGAGATTTTAAAAAGCAAAAGATTATGTTACAACTGCATTGGTTATGGACTTTCCGCGGTAAATTGTCAATCAATAGGATGCAGAAATTGTAACAAAAAATATCACACGTCAATTTGTCAAAAAGTAAATGCAACAATGGACTATAAAGAAGAAACCATGGGGACGGTGTTTAATGCGAGTACAACTGTTCATCCGACAGTAATATCAAAGGTAAATGGTGAAAAAAGCAAGGATAGTGTTGAATACGGGTGCTGGAAGTTCTTATATATGTACAAACTTGATAACAAAACTGTAGCTGAAACCTACACGAAGAGAACATAAAACCATCGAACAACTATATGGAACGGTAAACAAACGTGTGGAAGTATATTATGTTACGCTAGAATCATTAACAATACCGGAATTTCAATCAAGATTGAATGCATCAACGCAGAAAAGAAAATACTGACCTTCTTACCCAATCCGATAATTAAGGAGGTAAAAAAGCAATTTTCTAGACTTAGGAGACTGAAATTTAGTAATGATGGAGAAGACTATGAAATACAACCTGTTCACACAATACTTGGTGCTGCTGATTATCAACGAATAAAAACTACCGAGCCGATGGTTCTCAGAAAAAATCCAGATAAAGATCCCGGAGCTGAATTGACTATGTTTTTGATGGACTCTCTCTGGGAAACAAATGGAATTAAGTTCTGGTATTGAAAAGGGTTTTTTATTAAACACTGGTCGTGATGAGTTCGAGCAAATGTGTAGCCTTGAAGTTCTTGGATTGTCAGACACAAACAATGATTTAATGTTCCACCAAGACTTTAGCGAAAAGCTACACCAAACAAACGAAGGTTATTATGAAACTAGAATGCCTTGGAAAAACAACAGGGATGTGGCAATTAAAAGATTAAAAAGTACAATAAATTGATTGGAAAAACTTATCAAACTAGAGCAGTATAATGAAACAATGATAAAACAGATCAGTAAGGGAATACTGGAAAAAGTACCGAAAAAACCTACGGGAGAAATTATTCATTACATTTCTCAGAGTCAACAAAAATGCAAATTGTTTATGATTGTTCAGCAAAAAAAGATGCTCAATCACCTTCATTGAATGATTGTCTAGAAGTGGGACCCTCGCTGCAACCTCTTATATTTGACATTCTAATACGAAATCGGATGAACAAACTCTGCGTTTTAGCTGCCATTAAGAAAGCATTTCTACAAATGCGAGTTCAAGATACGGATAGAGACGCACAACGATTAATTTGGTATGAAGACTTAAAGAAAATGAAATTAATGGAGTTATAATTTACAAGAGTAATTTTTGGTTCCAGTTCAAGTCCTTACATTCACAGCGCTACAGTTAAAAAACATATATCAAAATACAAGGATACTTATCCAAAGACAGTAGTTGCCTTGGAAGAAGATACTTATGTCAATGATCTGCAAGCGGGTGGAGAAACGGAAGAAGAACTTATTAGGTTTAAATATGAATCAACACAAACCTTGAACGAAGCTGGTTTTCAATCGCACAAATGGCATAGCAACGTGAGAAAATTGGAAAATAATGTTGAAAACAAATCAACAAAAATACTTGGACATCCTTGGAACAAGGAAACAGATCAATCGTCAATTGAATTCACTACTTGCATCAATAACGGAAATAAAAAAAATTTAACAAAAAGAAAATTCTATCTGCAATCAACAGTGTTTTTGACGTATTAGGATTGTTGTGTCCAGAAGAATTATTGAAATAGAGCTCCACGGATTCTCAGATGCAAGTAAATTAGCGGTATGTGCATGCATCTATGTTGTAACGAGCCACAAAAATTCGAAAACGAGCAACTTACTTGTAGCAAAAGCACGGATTGCACCAAAGGATCTAAGTATTTTAAGACTCCAGCTAGTAGCTGCACATACCTTAAGCAAGTTGATGAACCATGTCAGGTAAACATTAGTCAATTATAACATTAGTAAAGTTTTTAATTGTGTTGACAGCACTGCTGTACTTTACTGGCTGAAGGAAAGAGGCAGTTGGTCACAGTTTGTAAGAAACCGAGCTCAGCAAATCTTATTAAATGGAGAAGTAAAATGGCTTTATGTCCCAACAAAAGAAAACCTTAGCGATTTTGGAACCAGAGGAGTGAGTCCGGAAAAGTTGTCAAGCTTGTGGTTATATGGTTCAATATTGTCGAGTCATAAAGAAAATTGGCCAAACCAATTGGAAATATTTGATAACTCATATGGCACATTATGTGAAAGTATTGCTCTAAAGAGAACGTCTTGATGGTAACAGAAGAAATAAAGGAAAATCACACTTTTGAAGAATTGTGGAATAAATTTAACTATTGGAAGATTAAGGATATCGTCGTTTATAAAAAGGTACATTTACAATTGTCGCAATTAAAAAAAAATAGTCGGACCAATAAAAACGGAAGAGATGATAGAAGGCGAAACGGTCAATATTAAACATCTACAAGGATCTGTTGTGCTAAAAATCGATGTGGAACTTAAACAGGATGAAAAGAATCTTTGGAGGTATCATGGAAGAGTTACCGGGTATAGCCTCATATTTATACCAAAAGAATTCTTACTAACTCTACGAATTATTGAGCACCATCACACCAAAACCTTACACGGAGGAGTCGGAGATACCATGGGTAGCATAAGAGAAAGATTCTGGATACCGAATATGAGAGTAGCCATTAAAAAAGTTATTCGTGGTTGCAATTTACGTAAAAGGTACAGAGTGAAGCCTCTCTTACCACCAAAAAAAGAAATATTACCGCGCTTCAGAACTGACAATGTTGAACCATTTGCGGCTAGTGGTGTTGATTTTGCCGGACCGTTAAAGTAAAAAGTACCAAAAAATTCGATTAAAAAATGCTACGTTGCACTGTTTACATGCGCAAGCACTAGAGCCGTCTATCTTAAACTTTGTCATAACCTATCAGCAGTAGAATTTCAGAGGGTTTTAAAAGAACTTGTTGCGAGAAAAGGACCACCTCAGATGACAATCAGTGACAATGCGAAAACATTTGTGGCAACAGGGAAGTGGTTACTTAGACTTAAAAACGACGAGAATATTGCCAATTATCTTGCTACACAAGCTATAAAATGGAGGTTTAATCTATCAAGAGTCCCTTGGTGGGAAGGTTTGTTTGAAAGATTGATTGGAATAATGAAGAAAAGCTTATCTAAAACTATCGGTAAAAGGATGCTTAGTTTCAATGAATTAGATTAATTATTGGATGTTGAGTGCTTAATGAACAATAGACCACTTTGTTACCAAGGTGACCAGTTCGACAATTAAGTGCTGACACCAAACGTATTAATGAGGGGAAAACCTGCAATATTGCTTGAAGAAGACATTGCTTTAATTGCAAAAGGGGAATGTGCAATACGGAGAGTCAAGTTTATGAAAAACTGTAAAACCCATCTGAGAAAAAGATCGATGAACGAATATGTACATGCAATGGAAGAACGACAGCAAGTAAGAAATAAGAGAAGTAACGTAAAACTGATCCCTTATAAAAACAAAAGGTACCGGTGTCTTCGGATTCATATCGGTTTATAGAAATATTAAAGCGGGTTATATAAAAATACCTCAACCGGAACACCTGTTTAATCTAAAGGTATTTTAAAATAAGTAAAATAATATAGACATATTGCATACAAACATAACGAAATGATAATCCGTTTTGTAAAAGGTTTTTATCCAAGTGTATATAGAACATGTTTTATTAGGGAACGATTATTTTCAACGTCTACTAATCTCTTTAGTGCAGGTGTAGACGATAAATTGTTTGGATTAAATACTGATCAGGAGAGCTTTAGGCAAACTGTACACGATTTTTGTAAAAAAAATCTTGCTCCTTTTGCTGATCAAATTGATAAAAATAATGGCTGGAGTGATCTTCGGTAAGCATCATAAAAATATGAATTAAAAATACTATCTATCTACTTTTAAAATTCTTTTTTTTTTTTTTTTTTTTTTTTTTCGATATTAATTTTGACCTCATTAAATTCTATTCAAAGTAGCAATGCTACCCTGACTACTTTAAGTAGCTCTGCTAATCGAACAAATTTTATTCAATATATTTAATACTAGAATTAGCATTTGAGAACTGTCAAATTTAGTTAAGTATTATTTTTTATTTTTTTAAATTGGCTAAAGATATTCTTGAACACCAAATAATTTAAAGTTTTTAATTTTTTTAATAATTTTTATAATTTAATATTTTTTGAAATAATAAGTTTAAAAAAGTGATTGATAAATAAGAAAAATTGAGAAATGTGACCAAAATTAATTTTTTTAAATAAAAACACTTTTAATACAAGTTTCACGAAGGACTGTCATAACCATAAGAAAAGAAACATCAGCTTTTGAGGTAATAAAGGAATATCCAAAAAAGATACAGGCTATTTTCAGCACTTGAGTTTATATGAGGAAATAATGATATAACCACTAAATCTTGATATTTTAAAAAGTATTTTATTATTTTGATTTGTTTTTCTTTGGAGCCACTCCTGAGCTGCTCCGAGCTAGAGTTAAAAATTTGAAATATATATATATATATATATATATATATATATATATATATATATATATATATATTTATATATATATATATATATATATTTATATATATATATATATATATATATATATATATATATATATATATATATATATATATATATATATATATATATATATATATATAGAGAGAGAGAGAGAGAGAGAGAGAGAGAGAGTTAGAGTTAAAAAATGTCTTCTATTTACTTAACGGAAAATTTTAATGGAAGTTAATTCACTCAACTTAAATGGCATTAATGTTGGATGAATTAATTTTAAAAAATTTTTTTTCAACTGTTTAAACATTCAAGTATCTATTCAAGACATCGGTCTTGTCTTTTAAGAGTAATGTAAAAAATATCTCTTGGTTTATTTTGATCATTGTTAAACTTAAGAGTAGACTTGATAGTTTTTATCTCGAGAAATCATCTACGTCATTAGTGTCAATGTTGAATAATTCATATTTTGGAATAATATTTAATAAACTAGCATGAATGGCTTGCACATTACAAAGTATTTATTTTTTCACTTTGTGGTTTTAACTTTTTTGATATTTACAAGCTACTCTTTAGCACTTTATATTCAAGTATATAAATAACAAACTGACTCAGTGTTCTTGTCTTGAAATGTTTTAAATTGAATGGTGTTAAATAATAACTGCTTTTAAAGCAATAGTATTATTGGAAACTATCAACCATGAAAGTGTATAGAAACATGCATTAGTTAATGATAATGGTGATAATGATGAACTTAGTTTAAAATAGGATGATCTAAGATGAATTTAGTTTGAAATTTAGCATGTTTATTTTAATGTCAATTAAATCTCATAATGCTTTTTTTTTCTCATTTTTCCTGTATGCATGATCTACACCATTTTTTCCTCTTTACTGAAGCCTCTAATAAAACAAATTTGATTAGCAAGAATGATTAAAAATGTTTCATGAAATGTAAAAAAATCAAATTTAAATAATAAATGTAATATTGTTGTCATATGTGATATTGCATCGTTTGTATATGCTTATATCTAATGTACGATATTAGAGCTTTGGTAATAATATAATTTTGAAAAAAAAAAATTTTCAGGGAATTTTGGAAAAAACTTGGTGATATGGGGCTTCTTGGTATAACTGTTTCTCAAGAATATGGAGGTCTTGGATTAGGTTACTTTGAACATGTTATAGCAATGGAAGAAATTAGTCGTGCCAGTGGTGCTATTGGTCTCAGTTATGGGGCTCACTCAAATCTATGTGTAAACCAAATTGCTCGAAATGGAACTAAAAACCAAAAAGAGAAATATCTTCCAAAATTAATTAGCGGAGAAGTTTTTGGCTCTCTGGCAATGAGCGAAGTAGGTTCAGGTAAGTTTCATTGAGAATAACTTTATTGCCACAGAAAAAGTTTTAGTGATTTTTTCTGAACCTTATTTTCCAACACTAGTCATTTTTTATTGTGATATTTTAGAAATGTACAATATGGTCCAAAATAGCTTTTTAAGATTTTTTTAAAGAAAAAGTTTACTTTTAATGTGTTTAAAAAATTTTTCACTGAAATTTAAACTCATATGTCCACTTTTTGAATATTTATTCTTTCTTTTATTATATTGTTTACATTGAAAATAAATATATAATAAATATTGAATCTAAGTTTATTTTATTCTTTTCTCAACAATTTCTTATTTAGACATATCATTTTAATGGTTACATAGCTTTAAATATGTTTTATTATTATTAATATTATATATATATATATATATATATATATATATATATATATATATATATATATATATATATATATATATATATATATATATATATATATATATATATATATATATATATATATATATATACGTTTTGTTCATACTTTGAAGCTCTGTATTTTAAAAACGAAATTTAAGAAAACCTTCTAGTTTTTTTTTATTATATACAACTGTAGGCTTACTTTATTAAAACCTTGACATTGAATTTTTTAATGTCATATGTTATCCATAATGGCTGCCTAAAAAATCTAAAAAATTGTTTGCAGATCTAAAAAGGTGATTTTTGATGGGTCAATATACAAAATTAGCAACTTAAGAGATGAAAGACATCTTTTTTACTTTCTATATATGGTAGTCTTCCTAATTTTTAAAAATTTGCTGATAAGATATGATTCAGTAAGAAATAATGGACTCGTAAAAATGGCTCTGGGAAAATTTTAAAAATTGTGTCTACCCTTTAAACCACCGGTAACCTAGGATCAACATTTTCATAACCTTAGTTGCCTCTCCCTCCCCTGTCCATTTACTTTTTAACATGCATATTTTTGCACAGAACATTTTTATCATAGAAAGAACTTTTTTCTTAATTTATTAATTAGTTATTGAACATTTATTATTTGATTTATTAATTAGTTATTGAACATTTATTATTTGATTTATTAATTAGTTGTTGAACATTTATTATTTGATTTATTAATTAGTTATTGAACATTTGAACTTAAGCAGTGTGTCATATAAAAGTTGTCAGGGTGTTACTCAGGAAAAAATTTTGTACAGCGTTTTTGCGAAATGAGGAATATAGGTGCGGCTAAAAAAAAAAAAAAAAAAGGTTAGTACATTCTGCAATTGAATTTTAATCAAAATAAATTTTCTATTTTTGCTGGGAGTTACATTTACAGCAGGACTATTTTTCTACTATATATGTTTAATTTTAATTAATCAACTTGTTTCATTATGAGCAATCTTCTAAAGTTTTCATTTAAATCGCTTCTTTTCTTTGTTTTTGATATACTGCAGCCGTTTTTCAAAACGCCTTAATTACGTATTCCGAGAAAAGCGCACTTTAAAAAAATCTGAACTCGAGAATAAGTGATTTCAATAAAAATTAAAAAAAAAAGTTTTTTAACTTTTGAATGAATGATCTTGTTAAGGTTAATGACGCTTGTTAATGGCGACACGTTTTTACACATTTAAAAAAATCAATCAATTTAATTCATTTTTTCGTCACGCATACTAGCCTAGCGCGACATTTTAAATCTGAGACTAACTTATTTTTTATTTTATTTTTTACTATGATTTTATAAACCTTTGGGAATTTTAAACCAATTGGGAATACCACGTTATATGCAATGCCATCAAGCTGGGTAACACCCTGCTAGTTTGTAAAGTTAGTATAAAAGTTTACATTAGGTAAATAATGAAAATAAAGACTTTTTGTTTTATTCGTACTATCTGCCCAACACATATTTGTTTTCATATCACTTATTTTCTTACTATTTCATATTTTAACTATAAATTTTGTATATTTTTTCCCAAAGCATTTGCTATTCCGCCCTTCCCAATTTATTTGATTATCATCGTTTAAATTTAGGTTACAGATTATACCAAGTGGTAAGAGTTATTTGATTTGTCATCACAATATACAAGTTTGTCATGTAATATATATTATGTAATAAAAATGTTATTATTTAATAAAATATCAACATAAAAATTGAATCATTCAAATTTGTTTTAATAGAAAATTTGGATTGATCAAATTAATAACAATTTTGTTATGTTAAAAAATTTTGTTATTATATATACTATTGTACAAATGTACTATTTCAGTTTTTTCATGAGCGGATAGTTCATATCATCTACCAGTTGCTGATTGCACTTTTAAAGATGGAATTTTGCATAGAACATGTGTAATTGGAACTCAGCAAATACCTTCTCTATGTGGCCAAGTAAAAGTGTTTGAGGAAATAGACTGCTTCATGAACTTTATAAGGATATCTTGGTTTTCTTCATATATTTCCACAATATAACCTAAAAACCATTTTTCGTCATAAACATGTGCTAGATAAATTACTGGTGAAAGAGAGACAAGTGGAATTGTATAGTTTTGCTGTATTGTTGAAACATTTACATTAGTAAACACATTTTCGAATGACACATGTCTCATCTGTAAAGTTGTTAATGATTTTGGTATAAAATAATGGTGGTTTCTTGTTCCTGGAATTGTTAAACAAGTAACATAACATTCTTCTAATTTAAAATTTATGTAATGTAATATAACTGTATCATTTGAAATGTATTGAAAATGTATTCCTTTAATATTTTGTCTACACCAATTATACATTTTTTAGATGAATTGATAGGATCAGTTAGTGATTGTAAACTTGCCCTTGCTACAAGTCTTTTGACAGTGCCCCTAACACTATCACAAGCACTCTTACCATGTGATGTAGCAAATAAATGCCATTCTGCAGATACCTCATGATCTTGTTCATGGTGACATAAGTTAAAAATATTTTTACAATTTTTGTATTGTGAACTTGCACCATCACTGAAATAAATGCAATGGTTGAAGTAGGGTATCAACTCTTAAATGTTTTAATACCTCATAAATGAAACAATGAACTGAGTTTGTATTGTGTTGCAAATGATCTGAGATGATACAAATACTTTTACATTTTATCTTATTTTCTTCCATAAAGTAAATAGCAAAAGGATGCAATGTTGCTTGGCTGTTGTTCCAATGGAAACCTTGTACTGCATCTTGAATTAAAAAACTGTAATTTTCAGCAAAGTATAGTAATATTAAAATATGATTACTTTGTAATGTGATTTTTAGATGCTGCAAATATGCTGGTAATGTGATGGAATACCTGGAAATAGCATGAATCCCAGGGAAAACCTGGAAAAATCAGGGATTTTTAAAAAAATTTCAAAAAATTCAGGGAAAACTCAGGGAAATAATTTTATTTTTGAAATTTTGTGCAAAATTTCAAAAAAATATATATATTTTGCTAATGCATGTAATAAGAAAAAATTTGCAAGATATGGGTGTTGTTGTAAAAGTTTTGTTTTGTCAAATATGAAGATTGTAAGTATGAAAAATATTAATCTCGTTGATGAACCGGAAAGAATATAGAAAAGTTAGAGAGAAGTCAGGGAACTTAAAGTTTGGCATTCTGGTGGTACTTACAAATGCATACTGAGTGGATACCAGAAGCACCTAAAACAGGAATACACCACTTTGGTCTAAGTTTGCAGAACTCAGAAAATTCAATTTTGACATCTAAGGAGTTTTAACAAACTCTAAATAAAGTTCTTTTATATTAAGTAATAGTAGTCTTTTTTGAAAATGTTGTCGACTTGGATTGAGACATCAACTTGGATTGAGACATACTGCTTTTTCCCTGAACACAATCAAGAGTATTCATCTGATTGGTAGAATTCATAAACTTGATTTTTTACTTTCTCACTAATAGATCTTTCTTATTTTTTAAACAGTTCTGCCATTATGCCATGCATTTGTTTCAAATGTCTTGCAGTTTTTATCATTCTTTGAGAAGCAGAAAAATAGTTTTGTGTATAGTCAATTTTCCAACTCTCAGGAACCAAAGTTAGTAATTTAAGTTTTTCTGATTTTGAAGAAATATTAATTATTAATTTTTATAATTAAGACTTAGACTCACTAATGGAATTAATTAAATAAATATCTTTGATTTAATTAATTCCATTATTGAGTCCAAGTCTTGTTTATTGTCACAACATAGCTCTTTTGTTTTTGGTTCATCATTTATTAAATCAGGAGAAACTTCTAAAACAGTTGCTATTTTCTTTTTGGTGGCAGTATGGATCTTGTTCATCTTTCTTTTTGCATAGCTGACCCTGTGTTTATGGGCTATTAGTTTTAGAGGTGAACAACCAAGGCTATTAATGCTTAAATTAAAGTTTTCTTTTGAAATATAAATCTCATTAAAATGATTGTCTTTATTTTTACATGAATTGCTTTTATAATCTTTTTTGTTATTTTTTAAATACAATATTTTACGACATTCTATACACAGCTTATGACCAGGTATTAAATCAAATTCATTTGCAACAGCAACACTGATTATTCGGACAGATTCTAAAAAGAAACAAAATGATAAAACATTAAATTTTTTTTTTTTGAAATTATCTTCGCTTCCAACAAGGCTGCAAGCAACCACTTATTAGTGTTGGAAGTTACTGGAAGTGAAAAGATGAAGATTGCAGAGCAAGATAACGATTGACAGATGACTTAAAAGATTGCAAATTATATGAATCAGGAAAGCAAGATGAAGGAAGCGAATTCCAAAGAACTGATGTTCGAGGAAAAAAACTAGACAAATAAGAGTTTTTGGAGCACTTAGGTACAGTAACAGAAATAAGCCTTTATCTTTGAAATAATTGATTAAGTCAATTTTTTTTTAAATACTTTTAATTTTAATTTTTTGTTTGTTAAATGGATCACAACAAAAGCTTTCATCATACAAAGAATCAAAAATTGTTTCATGGTGATCTATTCATTGTTTCATGGTGATCTATTCATTGTTTCATGGTGATCTATTCATTGTTTCATGGTGATAAAAAATCTATTCATTGTTTCATGGTGATAAAAAATAGTTTTTATATGATTAACTTTACATGGTAAGTGCACAAGTTCTTGATCTTTTTTGGTTAATTCCTCCAAACATTTAATTTTCTTGAATTTGGCAAATTTTCCTTTCATGACAATCTTTATATGTTTTTCTAATGCAACATTGAGTTAGATCTAAAGATGCACTAGCCATTTATTTTTAATTATTATCTAAAAATATTTATTTAGTTTCAATTTTTGAAGCATAAAGTTAAGTTTCCATGAGTTTTGAAACAATAGTTAAATTCAAAATGATAATGTTTATATATTATTTTATTAATTACCTATTACATCCAACAACTTGCTTATCATTTCACAGCTTTTAAATGTGTATGCTCAATTCTTATTTTGCGCATAAAAACACTTCATGCATTTAAAAAAAATCAGTGAAACCTTCAATAAAAAATTTCTTTTAAGATCAAGGTTCTGTGCAAAAATATGCATGTTGAAAAGTAAATGGACAGGGGAAGGGGAGACAACTGAGGCTATTTGAAAACTGAGTTTAGTCTTAATTTATAGCTTATTTCTTGTAATGATTATGATATACTTATATATATATATATATATATATATATATATATATATATATATATATATATATATATATATATATATATATATATATATATATATATATATATATATATATATATATATATATATATATATATATATTGCATTGCAGTAGATGTTGAAAACTAAAATGCATCAATATCTATATCATTTTTAATGCATTTTGTGCCAACTTCTCTGACTTTGTGTCTTCCCAATGAGTACCCACTAATTTTTTTTATGTAATCACTTTAATAAAGACTGTTAAATCAGAAAAAAAAATTTTTATGAAAATCAGTGTTGATCCTAGGTTACCAATGGTTTAAAGAAAAGGTCCAATTTTTTAAGTTTTACCTGGAGCCATTTTTAGGAGTCCATTATTTTCTGAATCATATCTTATCAGCAAATTTTTAAAAATTAGGAAGCCTACCATATATAGAAACTAAAAAGATGTCTTTTCACCTCTTAAGTTGCTAATTTTGTATATTGACCCATCAAAAATTACCTTTTTAGATCTGCAAACAATTTTTTAGGTTTTTTTAGGCAGCCTTATGGATAAAATGTGACATTAAAAAATTCAATGTCATAGTTTTAACAAAGTAAGCCTACAGTTGTATATAATAAAAAAAAGCTAGAAGGTTTTCTGAAATTTTGTTTTTAAAATACAGAGCTTCAAAGTATGAACAAAACATGTTTTTGTTAACGATGTTTTAATTTTTGGAAAAATCAGAAATTTCAAATGGCAATAACTCATGAACCACAAAAGTATGTAAGCTGAAGTTTTCAGGAATTGCTTTTCTCATTAATATACATCAACCCACCAAGTTTCATCAAAATCTGAGGGGGTCCATGTTAGAATCCCAAAATTTCAGTCCATTATGCACGGAATGACCCATATATACTTAATACTTAGAATATTTTTCTTCATGTACACAAATATGTTTGTGTTGATATTGAAAGATACTCACGAGCATACTCTAAAAGAGAGTGCCATTGACTTAAGATATCTGACGCATTAATGCCAGCACGTTTTAAAGGTGTTTCAAAACGATGTACTAAATAAGTAATGGCGTCATCTGCGAACTCATTGTTATTAACAATTAAGTTTTCTACTACTTCTTTCTGATCCCATCCTTTACAATTTGAAACTTTCGGAACAAATTTGAATATTTGCTTGCTTTCAGCTTCTTCCAGCTTCTTCTTCTAAGCGAACTTTAATGCAACTTTTTACGTGTTTATAAAATTCTTTTTTTTTTGGATTTAACAAAATTAATTGACCTGTCATAATTTTTCAGCTCGATATCTTGAAAATAATATTTTCCCTCCTTATAAGTAACTTTTGATGTCAAGTATATTACATGTGGGAGTTTTTCAAATTCTTTTTTTTTAAATAAATCCAAGCAATCTTTTGTTTTTTACAGGAAATACATTGTATTAACCATGTCAATTTTATCACTTTGCATGATAAAATTGACTGATGCGATTTCAAGTAAGTCAATACACATACTTAAAAGAAATAGCATTTTACTGTCATTCCACTTCGCTAAATAACCCTTAAGTTTAGCTCGCTCTATAGTTTTGGCCAATGAATCTTGACAAATATTTTCTAAGTGCTGAATGTAAATTCCCCACTTGTCCAGACACATTTTCATAGCAGCAATTTTGTGGGAAATCCATTGAGTACCGTTGCATTTTTTGGGTCGATATCCACCATCCAACTCCTTCTTTGTAAGGATTGTAGATTTCTTTTAGTTGACAGAGTTTTTTTGGTGCTCTTTTGTAAAGATAATATAAACGTAAAAGCATTTCATCAATGTCATCAAAAGCCGTTTTTGAAAAAGCATCTTTTAATGCAAGCTCTAAGCGATAAGCAGCACACCATATAAATACTATCCAGGGTGACTTTTTCTGAAGAATAACATTAACACTTTGATTACTTCCTCGGTTAACTGAAGCACCGTCAGAAGTAAAACATAGGTTTTACTTCTGACGGTTTTACCTTACTTTCGAACTCTTCAATTCCAAATTCGTTAGATAATTCTTTGCAGCAATTTGCAATTGTGTCGTATACACCAGTAGCTAAAGAATTTTTTTAATTTCTTAAGCCTATGAAGATTGTTTTCACTTGAACTTCATCACTTCCCACAGGTTCAGGGTCGAAATAAGTTAAATAAACAACTTCATCTTCTAATGTTGCACTATCCGTTGATCCATCACATAATATCCCAAAAAATTTAGATTTTGACAAATCAAATAATGATTTCTCTTTTAAATCTTCACCAATAAAATCTATAAATTCCGCACGTCTGATGTTTCTAAAATATGCCTCTTCCAGCTCAATACCACGCATTTTTTCAAGCCGTAATATTTCTGTGTACTTTGTAAATGATAATTCGTTCTTTGCAATAAAGTACGCAACTTTAAACTTTTTTTTAGTTTTCTCAATTTCTTTTCTTTCCATAACTGCTATACCAGAAATAATATCTTGATTACCTAACACATTAGCCATTTGTCTTGCCCTTTGATCTAGTAGTAATTTTTTATATTCATAGTATAGTGTGCAAGCATAT